>JAVSCE010007677.1:0-68816 GCA_032199065.1 Smutsia gigantea | reverse complement strand
TGATCCAGTGATACAAAAAGCTACAAAACCTGATGTAATAGTTAACTTGGGCTCCCCTGAGGCTACCTTAATGTATAATTCACAAAGCAACATTAATACTTTTTCTAGTTGAGAATTTACATTCTCTTTGCTATGTGGCCCAACAAAAGGAATTAATTCACTGTTGCCTCACTGAATAGTAGTTAAGAGAATGAACTCAGAAGCAGGTAGACATGAATTTTGCTCTGCTTGTTTCTCACTGTGTCATCTTAGTTACTAACCTTTTGGAGCTTCAAGTCTCTTCTATGAAAAGGGTATAGTATCACTTATTTTCACATGTTGGACAATTAAAGGAGAAGGTATGCACTGTACACTCTTAACGATAGCTACAGTTACTTCTACAATGGATGCTGGGGAGGGGATAAAATAAAGTATCTGTGATTCCTAAACAGTATTTTTTTCCTGTCTGGAACATTGTCTTCCTTTGACAGGAAAAGCAGCAAGCTTGAAACCTACCCAAAGTCTAAACAACCAACTTACCCAACATCCAAGCTAAAATCCAAAATTGGTTTTAATACATTCATAGTTTTCCTTTCCCTTTGTTGAACAGGACAATACAGTTTGCTACTTTTCACAGTAATTGTTTGAAGATTTCTTACTCTGCTGCTCTGGAAAAGGCATGGTGCAAATATGTTAATATTCTTGGCTTATGAGAATAAGCCCTTGTGTTTATACCAATACATGTATATAATATATGTAGCCAGAGCTATATAATTCTTTTTGTTCAGTGCTATACCAGATTAGCTACTTAACAAGTGCTCTCATCATAAAAACCTAATATGAAATAAATGGTCCCACTGTTATTGACTCTCTCCTTAATAGCCTTTTCCTAACTCAGACCTATGATCAGTTAAGTCACCATCTCCTTTCAAACACTAGCATGTATGTTGACTACATTTTTTGACTTTTTATGTTGAGAATTTGAGAGATAGTCTCACACCTGGGAATCTCACATTTCTCAAAACAAAACACCAACTCTTAAACAAATATGAACAGATTTCCCAGTTATTTCAAAGGACATTAGCCTACCTAGATAATGGCAAAATTCTCCTCAGGAAATCTACATTAGATCCTGGTTCTCTCTACCTAAGACATCCAAGAAAGAATGTGCCTTCAAGGACTCACTCAGTGGTCAATAACTGAGTTCCAGTGTTGTATAATACAAAACATTGACCTAGAATAAAAGAACTGGAAATGGGTTTGGGCAGACCACTCACTGAGCTATGAGTCTGAGGTAAGTTAAACTCTAAGGCTCAGTTTCTTCACTTACTAAATGGATTTACCACACTAGATAAACCAACCTCATTGACTTGTGGAAGGACTTCATGCAGTGTGAAGTATTAATATCTGTGGCACAAAGGCCATAGTTCTCCCTGAATTTTTCCCGTAAGTATCATTATGTTAAGAGAAACCTGTGTGTTTAATTCCCTGCTGATGAAACCAAGGCCATGGATTTAAATTCCAAATTACCCAGTTATATACACTTCCCACAGTCACAGATTTCACACATTTAATTCACAAATACAGGGCATAGATTACAAAGAAGTTCAGCTGAATCTACCCTGATCCACTGCCGTTTCAGGAAAAACAATTCAAAGACTGTGGAAGGTAATATCTCAATACAGAACTTATTTTTTCCATACCTAACAGACCTCAGGATTTTTGGAAATTTGCTGTTTGAAAATAAAATATTGAGGGTCTTAATATTATCCTTTCATTATCTACGATTGATCTTTAGAATTTTCTGGGTAAAGGGGAGAGTCTTTGTTGATACTGTTTTCCCTAGAAATATTTTACCAATATTAGCACTTTATGTCTCATCCCTCCAGCTAAATTACAAATCCACATGCACAGTAATGTCTCTACCATACATTTCTAATGTAATGGCACAAAGATTGGTGTAGACATTTAACACATTTATTATTGTGTTGTATTCTTCAGTCTGTATTTATGCACCTGAGATGGGATGCAATACTGCACATCATAACACATGACACATAATCCTTCCCTAATAAAGGAATAGATGTGATATACTCCAGGTTGGTGCTGTCAGCCAGTTAGGTAAACTAGAGCACAGTCATTAAGTTGTGCTACGTGCCAGGCAACATGCCAAGCAACAGCAGTTGGGAGGCAGGATATATAGGGCTTAGTTTCTTCCCTAGATCTAGCTGAGAGGATTAGAACAGGAGGAAAATTTAAATAATGCTCTAATCATTAAGACCACATTAATAAGGCTGTTACAAAGTAAGTGCCTGATTGCTAAATCAACAGTTCCTCTAGTCTAAAGGACAGAGACAACTGTGGGTTGGAGTGTTTTAAAGTTTGTTTAAATGGACAACGGGGGAGTCTGACTAGAATGGCAGGTTGGTGTCAGGAAGTAGCAGAAGGTAGGTGTGGCAGAGGTTCCTGGTTATAACCCTGTATATATTTACCCACCTTTCCCAGTTATAGAACTTCCAATTTTTAGTGGGATACTTGGTTATCAGAATATAAGTACATTTGATCATGAAAAGTTTTGACCAAAGGGTGTAAGCAGCAATGGTGGGCACAATATACAAGAAGTTTCCTTAAAAAAGGTAAGCCCCTTTCTTCTTGCTGACTGGAATGAAGACAGCTAGAAAGCCATTTTAAACCATAAAATGAACTTGAGAATGCAGGTCACACATGAAGGAATAATGAGATAGAAGGAGCAAGAGTCTTTCATATTATGGAGTATCAAATCTGCCTGGATCTCTCTGAACTTTCACATCTATTTTGTTTGAACTACTATTTTGGGGGGGGGGGATTTTCACATGCAGCTGAACCCATATTAACCATTACAGTAAGTCAACACCCTAAATCTTGGAGAAAGATAGACTTCACCCTGAGAGGCTGAGAAAGCAGTATTTCTAAGAAGGGGTGAATAGAGTGTTCCCTGATTTTAGGATACTATTCTAGCGTGGGGTACGAGGTAAATCAAAAAACAAAAATTTTTGTTTGAAGACTGGTGATGATGTATATCTCTTATGTATAAAGCCTAAAACGATGATAACACTGAAACCAAGAGAAGGATGTAAAACATCTTGAAGGAAGAAACAGTAAGATTTAGTAACTGACTGGGTATGACATTTAGGAAGATGTAGGAGATGGACATCGATAAGTGAGAGAAGGCACAAAAGAAGATACCCAGGTTTTTTAGATTGGTGGTCTGGGATATATAGTAGCATCTATAGAAATAGGAAAGTCACATGGATAGATGCAGATGGAAGTGGGGAGAAGAAAGAAGTAAGTCAGGAAAGTTAAGAGATATTTCAGTTGACATTAGAAGAAGTGGAATTTTCTAGTAGGTATAGTGGCAATAAGGGCAGCAGATTTTGAAAGGAAAAGTTTCAAAGATATATTCCAAGGAGTATTCCTTACAAAAAAAGTTAGGTGATGATGTCAGAACTGGTAAAAGAAAAACGGGCATGTTAAAAAGTTTGAGTTGATTTGAGCAAAAATCGACTGCAGTCAGCTTGTGCCAAACTAAGTGGTTAGGAGCCCTCCACCAACAGGAGCTAGGGAAAAGCCTTAAACAGAAGTGTGGAAGCAAAAGAAGGAAATTAGTTGACTGGCTCTAGCTTAAAGTTTAGCTGGCTATTTGTTACCGTTAGTCCTTAGGGTTCAATTTCATAACCTTGAGGCATTTGCAGGCTTAGATTTTGGGCTGCCATGGCTTTAGAACCACCTCAGTCTAGTGCCTCCTTAATTAAACATCACAGATGACAATACTAAGTAAAAGAGGGAATACAATTGAAAGCTGAAGAGCAGCCAAAGAAAAAACCCAGAGAAGTCAAGTGTGGTTTCTCACTAAGCATGATTCCATACTACATGAGGAAACGCTCTGCAGTTAAAACATCTAAAAGATGATGTTCAGAACATTTCCACATGTGTATTGGTAGTTCTGGGTAATGAACATTAATCTCTTTTTGATCTTTACAGCTCTCCTCCATTTACCAAAGATGATGTTTCCATAGATTCTGAGACTAAATCTGGTTTTATCAAAACTCTTGGTAATTATATAAATCTACTATAGCCAACATTACAAGGCAATGATAACTGAGAAAAGCCCATTGACTAATTTCTGTAAGTCTGAAATTCCACATTCCTATCCTAATACTACAGGGAATCCAAATATTTTCATCCTAAGGAGGAAAGGGGCAAAAAAAAAAAACCCAAGAGACAAAAAAGGGGACAAAAACCACACCAAGAGTCTAAAACCACACAATTTATACTTCACACCCTTCCATGGAGTCAGCCCCCAGGGCAAAAACTAAAAAATGCAGTCATCACACCTATTGTAAAACCTTGTACAGGTAAGTGTTATTCCCCAGTCCTCTCAACTGGACAGAAATGGCTCAGAGAAGAATCTAAAAGCTTTCTCATACTCAGACTTTCTCAACTTCATTTTTGTGTGTGGTGTGTGTGTGAGTGTGCATTGCAGGGGAGTGCGGGGATGTAATTTGGAATTGTTAGTACAGAACCACCTAGTGAAAGCTCACTAATACAGCTAACTATATGAGATCATCTTGTTGGTTACTGTGAGTGCTTTAAGGAGTTTTTCTCAGTTTCTTATAGAATTTCTCTTACTGAGATTTAACATTGTCAGGGCCTAGGCAAAGAGTGAAAGAGTAATGCTTTTGCTCACAGGAGTAGATAGAGGGTTACCAGATGGTGATTAATGAGCCAGTTAGGTTTAGGATATTTGAGATGTGATAGTAAGCAAAATCAACTCCTGTAAAGTACTTCCCAAAGATTCCATGGATTTACATGGCATTTTATGAGTTTTCAATGGAATTTGACCTAGAGGCCTATTTCAACCTAAAAATGTCTAAGGTAGACATGAGCATAGCTTATCTTCATTTTAAAAGATGAAGAAAAAGACTCAGGGGACATTCACAGGTAAAAAGAATAGAGGTGGTTCTCCACGCTCTTTCTATAGCTTTGTACTTCTGAAAGAAAATCTCAGAAGAGGATTTAATTAGTGTTTATGACCATACATATATGTGATTTTCTCAGTCTTATGTGAAATATGTAAACTCTCTGACTGAACAACTTTTAAGATACCTATGTTATTCTTTGTAGATGAAAACTGTTTTCATTGTCCTCTAGTGTCCTGATGTTCTGTGAAATAGTCGATAACTTCTTTAATACTTCTCTACTGCTCAGAATTTCATCAGAAACAGGCTGAGATGATCCCTTCCTCCATTAATAGATTAGTCCAACTCTAGGCAAGAGCTGTCCAAATCATTTATCATATTTCACCACAGAATATGGAAATTTATGTGCTGGCTCTTTGTTTAGATATTAACTTCCTGTTTTAAAATTAAAACAGTGTACTCATATTAATTCTTAAAAAATGAAACAAGTCTCTTTTTCTCCAATACAGGACATTTCAGGAATGTTACCAAATCTGTAAGGAGAGGGAAAGACATGGCAAATCAGTGTTATTAAATATTACTGTAATGTAGAAGTACTTGTTTCCCATCACTGATTTTGTAATGTAGTAAAACTACTAATTCACAGAAAGGGCTTATTCAAATTAATGAATGTGATGAATTCTAGAGTACTTAAAGATAAAATATATGGAAGATAAATACATATGATATGTGTAAATGTAAGTTATATATAACAAATTTATAATATTTTTACATATGACTATATATAGCTCTCCAAGTGGCTGCTAAATACTATTGCCAAGAATAAATACTAGTAGATTTGCTTTAAAAAGTTTATACTTGCATTATGTATAAATGTATCAATGTTCAAGAATTTTTTAAATATGAATCTGAGAATTTCTATATTTTGTGTTCTCTATTAAGTTGATTTATAAACATTATTTATGGATAATTCAAGCTATAGTTCAATTTCCAATGACACTGAAAATTCCAGATGAATAGGATCTGAAATATTTAAGCTCTACTCTTGGTTGCCTGTGGCAATCCTATTGGCCTCAAAGATGGGGATATGACTTGAAACTGCGTTTACAAAGCTTTGAAGTTTTATTCAAGACTACATATTTTGGAGGTGGCCAAATCTCCCCAAGCCAACCCTAGGTGCTGAAACTTTGTTTTGAATGATAGGTAATGGAAAAATACATTTGTAAGACTGCACTGTTATAAGCTCCCTCACTCCATTTGCTTCACGTACTTCCAAAGGCTCTTTTGAAAGAAGGACACAGAGACTTTTCACTGACATGAACTTTATATAGATTATAGATTTTGTTTATACACATTGGAATAAATATACTGAAGAATATGAAATAGGTAATCAGAGCCCTGAATGGCCAAGACTGGCTCACCATCACCAAGCTACCTCCTGGGCATTCCACCAAACTCCTGCTCCCTGGCAGGGAGGGGTGGTCCCTTGATGATTCTGGCCAAGGTGTGTGGAAGTGGTGTGCGTCGCTTCTCTATCAAGGCTTTTAAAAAGTGAAGTGTGCCTTCTCTACCTTCTTTCTATACACAAGCAGGAGTACTCCAATGCAAGAGAGGAAGTTAGAACTTCACTCTCCATCACACAAACGACCACCACTTGCCAACCAGGAATACTGGACCAACACTTCTATATTGTGTTAAGACACCACAATTTTGTTGTTTGTTTGCTGCAGTAGCTCACCTTCCCTAACTTATACAGCTTATTTACAGCCACAATCAAGGGGAAGGTGTTTTTAAGAGACCTATATCTGTGTAACCCATTATTATTAGGACACTAGATTCATTGGCTAAGACCAAACAATAGAAGGAGCAGTTTTGGCAAACATGCCCTATTAAAGAATCCTAGTTTTCATTATTCCCTACTTTTAAAAAGACTTTTAACTTATGCACAGGTTATTTACTGTGGCAGTATTTGTAATAGCAAAAGCTTGGAAATAACCCAGATGGCCACTAAGAGAACTTATTCATAAACTATGAAATATCAACATAATGAAGTAAGATGGAGTTATAGAAAGGAATGAGGAAAATCTCTACACACTGATAGTGATCTTCAGAACAGGTTATGTGAAAGAAAGTGCAGACTAGGGTTTTTAGTATGTTCTATTTTGTGTAAAAAGTATGTTCTATTTTGTGTAAAAAGTTGTATATTTGCTCACATTTGCAAAAAGAAACGAGTGACTGGTTAAACAAAAAATTAATACAAATTATTATAGTGGGAGGGAGGTAGAAAGGACAGAAATGGAAGCAAAACTTGTTTTACAGATTTTACTTTGGTTGTTGTAAATATTTTTATATAATTAAACAAAAATTTAATAAGCAACCTGTAAATATTGAAAGCAAACTAAATTAAGTAAACCTAACTGGATGTTAAGTTGATGCTGTATTCTAGCTAAAAAGAATTATTCCAAGTAAGCTTAGAAATAGTATTACTCTCAATCTTCAGTAGTATATATTATAAAGACAAAAAGAACTAAGAATCTTACACTTCCTTCTATAGTCAATGTTTAGAATAATATTGGTATTGTTATTTTTTTAATTATTTCTGTCTAGGATAACGTAAACTATTAAGTATGTTAATTTCTTAAGTAACAATAATTTAGCATGAAAAACAAAAGAGAGGTGACTATAACATAAAAAAAGTTAAGGTCCTGTAATGTCTTTTGTGAATGGGAATATCAGTGAGAACATAAGGTTTTTCCCTTCCTCTTAGAAAACACATATCTTAGCTCTGTCCAAGGACAAGCCTTAAAAGCAAAGACAAAACAATAGCTGTAAATGCCCTAGTGACAAGATGCTGGTCTCTAAATATCATTTCCCACTCAAAGGAATCTTGAGGAATGGTAGGCTTTAGGGCTGGGGCAGAAAATGTACATGATATGCTTGTGACGTTATATTGTCCTAAAAAGTTAGGACAGTATCAAAGCTGTGTGCCCTGAAAAAAGGACACAGGAAAAAGTTTGAAGACTCCTCCACGGGCCAAAATTGTATAATTTGAACATCAAACGTATACTGACCATAAATTTAAGTTGAACACATAGAATTTAGAAAAAGCACTGATTTCAAATGGAAGGGAAAAGAGGAGAGAGAAGGGAGAGGTGAGGAAGGACAGGAGAAGGAGAGAAACAGAAAAGAAAATTTATTGGATGCCATTGAAATGTCCATACCACCAACTCATTACTCTAAAGATGGATAACTATAGGTGAAGAAGTAAATATTTTTCTTGTCGCTCTGCTGTGAACTGTATTTCAATTTACACTGAACTAATTGATAAAGAAAAATTCTTCTAAAACAAAAGAATTCCAGCAAATAAATACAGGGGAAATATTAATTAAAAATTCCCATTTTGCAACCTTCACAGGAATTATTTAAAGGTCATCAATCTATGGTAAAACCATCTTTATATTATATTCCACTGAAGATTGAGAATAAGATGAGAGTAATACTATTTCTAAGTTTACTTGGAATAATTTTCTTAAAAAGAGTATTCCATAGATGGGGATATGCAGTTCATTTGTTTTGTATCCAAGTCTTTAGCAGTGACTTCTTGGCCACTGGAATCAAAGGTCACCAGAGAGACAATGCAAGACAGCATTAGGCACATGTAGAATGTGGGAAATTGCCCTGGATTTCCCAATAAGGCAACATAATAAGAGAGGAGGATGAAGAGAGGGAGAGAAAAGGTCTAGATTAAGAAATTTTTAAAAAGAATTGAGTTGACAGAACAATCCAATAAAATGTGTGATCCTAGTTTGGAAGCAGATGTCTTTGGATCTCCTATTATCTTTTTATTTTTCTAAGTTTTTAGATATATAGGGAAATTTGAATATGCATTTAGGTAATACTAAGAAGTTACTGTTAATGTTATTAGATAAAATAATGGCATTTGGTTATGTAAGAAAATGTCCCTTATTTTATTATTTTTAAAGATGCATACTAAAATAGGGGAAAGAGGAAATGGTTTCTGGAATTTGCTTTAAAATATTTCAACCAAAAAAGAATTTTTTTAAGTGCAGGAGAGATAAACAATATAGCAAAATATTGATGACTGTTGAAATTGAGTCTTTATGTTTTGAAACCTTCAGGAAAATTTCAAACTTTTTTTAAAAGGTGATGAATTGTGCTGCAGATGGTATCTTTAAACAAGGGAGAAAAAACTGCAAACTTTGCTCTGTAGTCATGTGGTTTGTTCATTGTTTGGAGCCAAAACTATGTTTTGCATGATAGTTGGCCCTTTAACATTTTTTGTTTTTTGTAAAGGGCAACTTCAATATCTGATTTGAACAAACTAGGCTCGCTTCTCAGCTACTCAGGTTTCACCACACGAAGGATATATTCTTGTTTGAGGTTGTGCTTAGCTGGCTTTGACAGATAAGTTTTTCTATACAGGTTTTTGTTAATTTTTTCTTTGACTATACTACAATAACATGCAGGGAACTTAGACAAGAGTTCACCAGGTACCAATGTGGACCCCAAAAAATAAGAAGCAAGAAGGTAATAGTGGGGAAAAAAAGAAAAGAAAATTGAATTCAGACCACACGGATTTGACACTGATATTTCCCACCTAAGAGACATTAGTCAAGTCAACCTCTGAGTATTGTATTTCTCTTGGGCAAAATGGAAATGGAAACAAGGGCCATTGACAAGACTGTGTGAGCTACATGGGGTACTTTTTCAACTCTAAAGCATCGTACCAAGATGAAACATTATTAGCATGAAGAATGAATGGTGGCCATATTTCATATGACTATTTTCACCTCACAAAAGTGAAAAATTGTCTAAATTGATTTTTAAGAATAAATCGGGAATTACGCTCCCTGGCTTCAAGCTCTACTACAAAGCCACAGTAATCAAGACAATTTGGTATTGGCACAAAAACAGACCCACAGACCAGTGGAACAGAATAGAAAATCCAAACATTAACCCAAACATATACAGTCAATTAATGTCCCGGCCCGCAGGACATCAACGAAGACCTGGAGAGGGGGAGTGGGAATTCTAATAGGGGAAGAGAGACACAAAGAATGGAGACAAGACAGATTCCTGATCAAGTCTCAACTTTATTAGGCAGGGCTACAGTATTTATAGGCAGAATTAGTCCTGCCCTAGTGTCCATAGTAACACTGACGTCAGGGCATCAGCTGATTTCTCAGAAATGCTCCACTGAAGAACATGAAACTTAACTCAGAAGAATACGAAACTTAACTCATGGCCAAGAGGAAATGACGTAGCAATCAAACAAAGATAATCTGTGCAGCTGCTAGGCTGCCACAACATAAGATGGAGTTACTATGGCTGTTGCATATCTGGCTTCCCACAGGTCCCCCTTTTTAATTTTATTTTATGGACTAGGGAGACAGTGCAGAGTGCGCCTGTCTTAGGTTGATATAGCACAGGAAGGTCCTTACCCGTCATTGGTACACAGACAGCAATGGTCTGTGTCCTGTCTTAGGTTGGTACTTTCCTTGCTATTCTTACCCGTCTTTGACTGTCCAATCCGCATTGTTATTAGTGGGGTCTATGCATAGCCATATATAGATCTCTTTCTCTTTCATCATTCTCTAACTGCTGGTAGTGCACTTGGATTTCACGAATCTGAATAGATTTTACTTGGTGCCTAATGAACTGCAGGAGTTTGTTGATAAGGCATGGGGCTATTAGCAAAATTACAATGAATAAAATACTATAGATAATGATTGGACTAAGTAGTTGAAAAAATGAACGCGTAGGGAGGGTTTACGCATGCTGCTACTGTGGAAGTGTTAGTATCTAGGTTATAGTCTTTGCCTTGAAGAAACGTAATGCCACCACTGGCTGCACCGACCTTCCACAGATGTGTTTGTGGGTGTCCCTTTTTTGATGTCCACATCCCTGCAGAAACTTTATGACCCGTTTTCCAAGTTGAATTTCCGCCCTGTTTTCCTCCACTGAAGTCTAAGAAATCACTACAGCCGGAGGGTGGCCTTTCAATGCAATGTCCTCAAGGTATGGAGTCATTCATTGGGAGTGGCGCTCGATCACACAAACGCCATCCTTCTGGTGCGATCATGTTGATTATATTACATGTTTCATTGCAGGGGTAAGGAATGGTAATTATACCCATGTCTCCAGCGAAAAACACTATGGTGGTAAAATTGCTGATGCAAGGCTTTAGCTGCTCCTTCCCAGTAAGGCAGATGGGTGTGCCACGAGACTGGGTTGTCAAGTTTAGTTTCTTGGTATCATAAGTGGGAGTACCTATTTCGGGATATCTGAGTCACCTGGTGTCGTTTACAAACACAACAACTTCAGGTCCTTCCCATTTTGCAGGGCGTAGAATAGGTGGATCAGGTACAAAAGCTCAATACGTTGTTTTTGATACTGGGAGCAGCCTGCCATGTGTGCTGCAAAATCTTGTCAGCAGGAAGAGGATGAGGAGGATACGGTCCATTGCTTCCTTTTGAGATCTTGTAAGAGGGCAAAAAGAAGGCGACTCTCAGGGCATTGGTGTCTCCCTGGAGGAATTATTATTAACTTGCCTAATCATTCTCTCAGGGAGCCATCTAGCGGCATTATGTTTTTGTGAGAAGACACAGACAGAGCCTCGTCCCCAGATCAATACTGGGTCGGGTCCATGCCATTGATTATCTAGTGGATCTTTCCAGAGTACTGTTGCAAAGTCTTGTTTGGTATTAGAGTGCCAAAACGATCAGCGGCAGAACACCCACTATCATCCAGATTTAAAAATTTTTAAATGAAGAGAACATGAGCGAGGATGTTTCTAGGGGACCCCTTTACGGGATACCATTCCCCCTTTTTAATTTTATTTATGGTATTTTTAAGGGTTAAATGAGCTCTCTCAACAATTCTTTGTCTCTGTAGATTATAAGGAATACTAACAACATGATTGATGTTTAGCTGTTTACAAAAGGCTTGAAAGTTTTTACCTGTGTATTTAGGGCCATTATCTGTTTTCAGTATCTTGGGGATTTTCATATGAGCAAAAGCTTGAAGACAATGCTCAATAGCATGCTTGCTTGTCTCTTCAGATTAAAAAGAAGCCATAATATAACTTGAACAAGTATTAACATTCACATGTATATACTTTATTTTTTTTTAATCATTAAAATGAGTGACATCCATTTGCTATATATGATTAGGTATCAAGCCTCGTGGATTTATTTCCAAATGTGGAACAGGTAACAAATGACTACATTTTGTACATTGCTTTACAATTATTTGGGCTTGCTCTCTAGTTATTTTATGTTTTAATTGTAAGGTAGTGCTATTTAGATGGAATTTATTATGATTAAATTGAGCTTGTTGAATAGGTGTGGTTGCCAAAGCAGGAAAAATAAGTGCTTTGTTTATGCAATTATTTATTTGAGATAAAGGTTTAGGCAAGCCAGTATGAGCGCGTATATGGCCAACATAAAAGGGGTGTGTCTTCTGAAGAATAATATGTTATAGCTGATGAAATAACTGTTTTGCTTTGGTGCAAGCACTAATTTGACTAGCAGTTTTTAATAATGGTAGAGAGTTAGCTGTATATGAACTATTTGTATACAAATTGAATGCTTGAGAAAAGTGTTAAAAAACTGCAAGAACTGTTACTAATTTAGTTAATTGTGCTGACAGACTAGGGACATTAAAAGTCACTGGTTCAGTGACATAATATTTTGTCTTTCTTTTGGAAGTTTTATTAGTAAATATTGTTACAGCATTTTCTAAAGGCTGAAATTTGGTAACTTTAGGAAACACAACTTCATGCTTTTGTAAGAAATTTATTAATTTATTTGTGGTATAGTGATTATTCATAATCTCAAGAAAGCCTACTTGCAGGAGAAGTTAATTAGAATTATTTTCATTCACTAATCCTTTTGACTTTTATTAAAAGGTTGAATAATGTGGTCAGGTTTTATGCTTAAATAAGTGACTATTTGATTTCGCTCTATTATAATTTAGCTATAGCATTATAATAAGGAGTAATAACTTTAGATGGACTAGAAGATAAGTGAACTTATATGATTGGGTGTTTTTGCCATAACAACTCTGTAGGTGTAACTTTTGTGGCAAATATAAGTAAATATAACGTGCTATTAGGATTAAAATAAGTAACAAACTGTTTGGGGATGGCATGCTCAACAATTTTAAGAGTTTTTTGAGCCTTAGGAGTTAATTTTTGAGAAGAAGGAGGAGCAGGATTTTTCTTCAAAATACCAAACAAAGGTTTTAACTTTCTAGTAGTTAACTTTAAATATGGATGCAGCTAATATTTCTTAATAATTTCTGAAAGTAATTAAGTGTTTTAAGACTATTAACACGAATTTGAATTTTTTGCTGGCCAATAGTTTGTGGGAACAACTTGAACTCCAAATAATCATAAGGTTTTAAGGTTTGGACCTTTTTAGGAGCAAGTTGCAGCCTAAATTTTTGCAGTTGTTCCTTTAAATGACTAAAACATTGCAACACTTCTTGGGCTTTTTGACCAGCTAATAAAATATTATCCATGTAATGTATAATATACATTTGAGGCCAAGAATTTCTGATAGGTAATAAGGCTGAAGCAACAAACTTTTGACATAAAATAGGACTATTGGCCATTCCTTGTGGGAGTACTTGCCAATGATATTTCTTTATAGGCTTCTTAAAATTAACAGAAGGCACACTGAATGCAAATCTTTGACAGTCTTCAGGATGTAAGGGAATAGTAAAAAGGCAATTTTTAAAATCTAAAATCAGTTTATAAAATTCCTTTGGGATAGCAGCTGAGGAGGACAGTCCACCACGAAGACATTCTGAAGTTTTTGCACCTGCCAGGGAGTGACCTTTTTTACTCACCTGGTAAGGCTGCTGGGAATCTTGTAAGCAAGGTACTAGGACAGATTCTCTAAGGGGCTTTGTTGGCTCCATGAAGTCAACTTTAGTTTTTTAAAGCTGTCCGTTAACATGAGTTTACACACGTGTTTTGTGGGAATAGCATTTTAGTTAAAGCCTTGGTAATATAATTAGTGTTTTTAATTGGTCTTTTTACAAGGAAAGCAGATTCTTATTGAACTTATGCAAATAAACATACTGCTATGAAATATAAAAATAGTTATTGAGAGTTGTTAAATTTTGGAGGGATTAGGTAGAGAGAAAGATAAATATTTCAATTCTGCTTACAAAGGTATTGTCATTTACTAAACTGTTGTCAGTTTAAGAGAAAAAGCTTAAAACACTTTATTAGTAACACTTGAAACAAAAAACTACAAAATCATCTTTATTAGTTTACTTAATCTATGTAAGTACTTGTTTTGCTGAAATTTAGTTCTTTACCAGTTTATGAGTAATAAAACAGTGCTTATAAATGACAAAAGACTTGTAAATGAGAGTGGCTAAAGATTTGATGAGAGCTTACTATAAGACAGTTGACATAAGGAAATTTGGATATTTTTGCAACACAAAACATCCAGCAACAAAGTTTGGCATCATTCTCTTTGATGGTGCTTTCCAGGTAATTAAGCAAGTGATTATATATCAATAAATAAGCCAAATTAGCCACATACTTTCTCTAATGAAGAGAAAATTTCCCTGACATTTTCCAGGGGCCCTCTGGAAAATATCAGAGTTACTTACAGGTAAAAGTACCCTTTTTTGAATTTGATTTTGGAAAGTTGTCAGAAGAGTTTCTTTGTTACTTGCTTAAATGGGATTATAGGTATTTAATTAGAATGACAATAAAAAAGGCTTAAATGCAAATACAGGTTACTTAGTTGTTAACAACACTTGGCTTACAGTCCTTTTAATATGAAGATTTCACTTTCTTAAATACTCAGAGAACTCATTGAGACTTTAAGCATGAGAAACTGCTTTGATAAGAACAATTAGAAAATTCTTTGCAATTTGTTAACATTAAGGGCAGGCTAACAGTTTAAGACAACTTTGTCTTTAAACTGAAAACAAAATTTTAATTTTGCTGTGCACTTGCTATTGAGACTCATTTGCTTTAATTTCAGATAGCATGACTGTATCAACTTTCACAAACTTTTTACAACTTTCTTTTTACATTCACTGTTCTCTCTCTTTAAATAAACACTTGTACTTTAGAAGTTACTTTCTTTTTCCCTTAACAACATGAATTTTTATTCTTTATACTTTCTCATTAAACACACATCTTTTCTAGCAAGCAGAGATGTCTTCTTTATTATATTAAGTAGTTTTAATTAGAACTTAAAAACATTAGGTACTTTAACCTTCAATGAACACTGAAAAATAGGCTATTGTAAACTGTGACACCAGCATTCCTCAGATTGATACATTTATGAACACTTTTTATCATTTCTGGAAAGGTGCCTTACAGCACAATTTTTACTGAGCACAAAACATCTTTATATAACTTAGCAAAACTCTAAGAACTTTGGTTACCACAAAAATTCTCAGGCTGTTTGCAGATATACACACTATAACACTCTATAACACACAATTATTAAGATGTTCACTTGCTATACTTAGTTTACTCAGAGCTATGCTAGATTACTCATGAAACTTTTACTGAACATTACACAGAGTTAAGCTTAAGCATTTTTCTTGAAAGATTTAACAGATAACATTAATTGAAATGACTTTAGGTAAACAGGAAGCTGATAACCATAGGGACATGTCCATTTTAGTTTAACTTAAATTAGCATTAATGCTTATTGATACCATCTGGAGGTAGAAAAACATTTTTCTTTACTAGACACATAAACATACAGATTGAGATGCAATGACTACAATTAGCAACACTTTTCATGAAAGAACACATACTTAGATAATCTAATACAAAAATACCAGGGGCAGCGGGCTTCTAGGCCATCCCGCCCCACCCACTCTTTTCTACTTTCCTTCGTCTATTGTTCCCTCTTATGGGAACCAAGGACAAGAGTTTCTGTAAAGACTGAAAAAATTCAATTAAATGTTTTCTTTTAACCTTTACTCCTCGTGCCTTTAAAACTTCCTTTAAACTATTAACAAAAGCTTCTCTACTACTTAATCCTTGTCCCATAATCACAGATCACTTACCGGACTCTTTCATCTGGGCAGGTTCCCCCGATGCGGTCGCTAATTTTATTTTACTCTTTTTACTCTTTTTTACTCTTTGGGCCCTTGTCCGATCTGTGTTCCTCACTGGATCCCCCATGCTCGAGCCCCACGCTGGGCGCCACTTGTCCTGGCCTGTGGGACATCAACGAAGACCTGGAGAGGGGGAGTGGGAATTCTAATAGGGGAAGAGAGACACGAAGAATGGAGACAAGACAGATTCCTGATCAAGTCTCAACTTTATTAGGCAGGGCTACAGTATTTATAGGCAGAATTAGTCCTGCCCTAGTGCCCATGGTAACACTGACGTCAGGGCATCAGCTGATTTCTCAGAAATGCTCCACTGAAGAACATGAAACTTAACTCAGAAGAATACGAAACTTAACACATAGCCAAGAGGAAATGACGTAGCAATCAAACAAAGATAATCTGTGCAGCTGCTAGGCTGCCACAACGTAAGATGGAGTTACTGTGGCTATTGCATATCCGGCTCCCCACAAATTAATATTTGATAAAGGAGCCTTGTATATACAATGGGGAGATGACAGCCTCTTCAGCAGCTGGTGTTGGCAAAACTGGACAGCTACATGTAAGAGAATGAAACTGGACTACTGTCTAGCCCCATACACAAAGGTAAACTCAAGGTGGATCAAAGACCTGAATGTAAGTCATGAAACCAGAAAATTCTTAGAAAAAAACATAGGCAAAAATCGCTTGCACATAAACATGAGCGACTCCTTCATGAACATATCTCCTTGGGCAAGGGAAACAAAAGCAAAAATGAACAAGTGGGACTATATCAAGCTGAAAAGCTTCTGTACAGCAAAGGACCCCATCAGTAGAACAAAAAGACATCCTACAGTATGGGAGAATATATTCATAAATAACGTATCTGATAAAGGGTTGACATCCAAAATGTATAAAGAACTCACGCACCTTAACAAACAAAAAGCAAATAATCCAGTTAAGAAATGGGCAGAGGACATGAATAGACACTTCTCTAAAGAAGAAATTCAGATGGCCAACAGGCACATGAAAAGATGCTCCACATTGCTAATCATCAGAGAAATGCAGATTAAAACCACAATGAGATATCACCTCACACCAGTGAGGATGGCCAACGTCCAAAACACAAACAACGACAAATGTTGGCGAGGATGTGGAGAAAAGGGAACCCTCCTACACTGCTGGTGGGAATGCCAATTAGTTCAACCATTGTGGAAAGCAGTATGGAGGTTCTCAAAAAACTCAAAATAGAAATACCATTTGACCCAGGAATACCACTCCTAGGAATTTACCCTAAGAATGCAGCAGCCCAATTTGAAAAAGACAGGTGCACCCCTATGTTTATCGCAGCACTATTTACAATAGTCAAGAATTGGAAGCAACCTAAGTGTCCATCAGTAGATGAATGGATAAAGAAGTGGTACATATACACAATGGAATATTTTTCAGCCATAAGAAGAAAATAAATCCTACCATTTGCAACAACATGGATGGAGCTGGAGGGTATTATGGTCAGTGAAATAAGCCAAGCCGAAAAAGACAAGTATCAAATGATTTCACTCATATGTGGAGTATAAGAACAAAGAAAAAATTGAAGGAACAAAACAGCAGCAGACTCACAGAACCCAAGAACGGACCAATAGTTACCAAAGGGAAAGGGACTGGGGAAAATGGGTGGGAAGGGAGGGATAAGAGGGAAAAAGGGGCATTACGATTAGCAGACGTAAGGTTGGGGGGGCACGGGGAGGGCTGTACAACTCAGAGAACACAAGTAGTGATTCTATAGCATCTCACTATGCTGATGGACAGTGACTGTAATGGGGTTGGTGGGGGGGACCTGATGAAGGGGTAGTTTAATAACCATAATATTGCACATGTAACTGTAGATTAATGATACCAAAATAAATTATATTTAAAAAAATGCTAGCACCATGTTCATCCAGGAATAATGCTGAATCTCACGTATATTCAGAAACAAACGCCCCTGGATGAGAAAGCGAAAAAAAAAAAGAATAAATCAAACTTACTGAAAATTTCCACTAAAAGATGCAAGAGTAAAGAAATAATTTCATAATACAGATAATTATCTCAGTTGCACTGTTTTATTTTTTGTACTTAAAAATCAAGTTGTGTGTGTGTGTTTATTTCAGCACCTAATACAGTGCCACCTCCTCAAGACTTATAGGTAAATTTAGTACCATCCTGAGCAGTTACAGGCAACATTAATTGTGTCTTGGATTGGTTTCAGTTATTATCATTTCAGTTTGCAGTCAATACTCTGTGTTGTTATGCCCATGAATGCAGCTTTTCTCTAAATTGTTTAAGGCACTTAAACATCCTGCATTTGTGAAAAGTTGAAAGTTGTTCTTATGATATAATTATGAGTCATGAAAAGAGAATTAAAGAAAACATAACCTTTTTTCCCTATGGTCAATTTAGAAAAAGAGGTCCCATGAAAGAACATGAATATCTCTAAAATAATTAATGACTTAAGGGCTACAAAGTACTTCAAAAACAAAGAGAAACAAGATTTCTTCCCTAATAAACAGCAATAAGAAACACATTTCACCTGACTCCAATATTTCCATCAGTAGAAGGATTAGATCAGCTCAACAAATAGAGTTCCACACTGGCTTTTTACTTTGTGTCTGCTAAGCCTCATTTCATTACAGTGATGTTAGACATTATTTAGTTAAACAATTATCCTCTCTCTTTAGGGAAAATCAGAAAACTACATATTCCTGGGGATGCTGCTAGTGTTTCCAATGTCTTTATCAACCAACTTTTCCAAGAAATTTCCTCACTTTCCACTATTCTTAATTGCTTTTCATCTAAATTGATCTTTTTTCCATTAAAAAATATATATTTATTTATTTTTGAAAATGTTAAACTTTTATGTATTTCAAAAAAGAAAGGTATATAGTGAAAATTCTCCCTCCCTCTGTCCCACAGTTACCCAGAAATATGTTTATGCCATCTTTTCCTTGATCACCTGCTTTGTTCATATTGAAATGTCCTTCAAATATCTTTTAATTTTTGCCCTTAACTTCTTCAAAATGTAGCTCAATACTCTTCTTTAATGAGTTTTCCCTGAGCCATCATCTCTAAAATTGGTTCCCTTCTTCTGCAAAATTAAATATGGTTTGTACCCTGCTTTCTTTAATATGTTTAAATTGCTAATGTTCCTAAACTATTTTCATATCTCCTGAACAGATTTTAGATTTTTGAACAGCTTACAGATTTGTAGGTTCCTTGAAAGCAAGAAATAACTCTTTATTTCTTTTGTTTTTCACATAGCAGGTAGTCTGGACTTACGCAAATATTTTGTTCCTAATACCGCCTCTTTCTTTATCCTCCAAAACTAACTGGAGAGTCTCAAAATTTGCTGCTGTTAGAATCACCTATTGGTGTTTGGAAACCCATAGTGCCCTGGCTTCACCCCACACTAATGAAATTGGAATCTCTGGAGGTGGGATCTAAACATACGCGCTATTTCAAACTTGCCGGATGACTCCAACAGGCAGCCAAGTGTAAGAGTCAGTAATCTAACCCACCACCATGTCCTTACTCTCAGTCCATGACCTCATTTCATGAAAACATGCCCTTCCTACAGATGTCACACATACCCCTCCCCATATCCACAGCCATCTTCTGCTTTGCTTTGCTGCAGGGAAGAGAGTTCCTCTTCCTCCCATGGGCCTCCTTCCAGTAGCCACATTTTCTTAGCTCCCTTTCACTGAAAACCTTCTCATAAGGCTTTGCTATGCACATGGTTGCCATTTTTTAAAAAATCTCCAAGTCTTTCTTCAACCCACTATATCTGCCTTTCCTTCCCATCAGTGCTCCAGAAACGTTTTTGTCCATGTTACTTGTCATGTTGCCAAATCCAAGGGTCAGTTTTCTGCTTCTGCTTACCTGTTAGCAGCATGACCATGCTTTGCTCCAGATACTGCCTTGTCTTCATTTCCAGGATTCCATGTGGCTGCTCCCTCAACTCTTCCTCTTTTGCCTTCTCCTGTCTGATTGCCTTTCCACTTACCTGATGCAGGGTGGCAGTTTCCCAGGGCTTGGTCCTAAGCCCTCTGCTTCTCCACACATTTCCATGTACAACTTTCACACAGGTCAATTTCTAATAGTAAATGGCTGAGCATTTTTTGCCTTAATAGATATTTCTTTTCAGTGATACTAGAAAAGACTAAACCTACAAGTCAAACTCACTATAAGGCTATAGTGAAGAAGGATGAGTTTAAATAGCAAATCATATGAAAACTTTATAAAACAACCTTTACACATCTCTTTTCTTTTCCTACATTTCTCTTCCAGATTGCAGCTACCTTCACTCGTTCCCAAATCCTCCATCTTTAGCCCTTCCCCAGAACATATTCTCCAGTTTCTGTCTCCATTCTTCCCCCACACTCCACATCTTGCTGATGAGCTGCTGTACCACCCTGTATTGAAACGGCCTGATTTATTGAGATGTTAGGGTTCACCTAACAGGGAAGTCTTCAAAATAGAGAATATGTACATTGAGAGGAAACAGAAAATTTGCTTGATATATAAGTAGATACTGTAGGGAAGAAAAAGATGTGGCAATAAAACAATATAAAAATATATGTCAATAGCAAAGTCTTCAATAATAAAGTCTGTCTCAAATACAGTTTATGATCTGAGTCTAGAACAATTCATACTTAGGAATGATGGTATACTTTAGGAAGGGGGGGTTGTCTCAAAAGCACCTGGGTCAAGATCAAAGCTGTCACCTGTATCACCAACTTTTTCAGTATTTAGTGGAGTTAAGCCTTGTCAACATATAACTCTAATGATTAGATTTGCATCTTTTATATTCTCATAGAGTAGTTATAATAAATCTATTTTCTAATAGTTCTGTTAGAATCTTTCAAACTCATAATAATAAGGCCTGACATAATATATCTAATGATTCTATTAGTATCTATTGGTTATATTTATTAGATTATAATAAAGTGCCGTGAAATAGACCGTTTCAGCAGGATGGGAAATAAAGCAACACAGATGTCAATATCTTAATGAGAAATAATTTCTGTTATTTTGCTATTACTGCATTTGGCTTTGTTTTGCCATCTTCAATGGAGTTCTTTAGTATGGGAAGTTATCTTCTTTCAGCATCTCAAACTATATCAGCTGATAAGATGTAAATGAGGCAGGTAAATAAGATATCCATCCTCAGTCCTTGAGAATGAAAGAATACATACTTTATTCATTTATGTAATAACTTTTAATAAATCAGCCTGGCATCTGTGGAGGCAGCAGATACTGTATTCCTGAATTTTACACATTAAATGTTAAGCTAATATTGTTAATTAATATATGATTTATACCTCTACATTGACAAAATAACATTTATAATGGCAAAATTTTTTAATGTGAAGAGTTATGTTATTTTTATATAACTCCTAGTTAAAAAATATAAAGGATGACTGATTTTAATTATAGTTGGTATATCTGGCCTTCTGTTGATGGACAGTAATGTTTAGATAGTATAAAGTAAAGGTATATGGAATTAATAAATTCTTTTATATTTATTCAGTAAGAATTATTTTCTTACTTTCATTTTAGAAAAACCATTAATTATGGTCAAGATTTTCATTTAATATGTGTTGACAGTATGCCAAATTAGACAACATTTCTTGATTCATTAAAACCTTGGTAGTTTTTAAAACTAATTTTAATTGGGCAAAACTTCACTCTACTGAGGCAGTCACATCTGGATTTTTAATAGAAATCTTAGAACAATACTTAGATTTGGTAATGACATGAATTTTACATATCATCTTCAAGCATGGTTCACATATTACATATTCACATATGATATAATAGGTTCACATGTGATAAATTATTATTACCCTGTGAGATTTCACAAAATTAAAATTTCATTGCCATCACCTATATTGCAATTTGTACTGTTCTTAAAGCAATACCTACATCTGTATAGTAACATAAAGAATTGATAGCACACTTGACTGATGCTATACCGAACTAACATACTCAACTCTAATATAAATTACATAATATTGAAAATTGTTCCTCAAATACCATGTGATTGTGGTTATTATGATACTAGTTTATGAGTATTTCTGGAACCAAAAATGGAACACATGCAGAAAAAGCAAAAAAGTGGACACTGAGTAGTACTGGGAAATAGTATATCATTATGCAAGAAACAGTACATTGTCCTGGTTTCAGAACTGCCTTATAGATATGCAATGCTGTCAATAAGTAACCTTTTTTCCTAAACAAAAAAATATATTTCTAGGGCAAAAGAAATAAAGACAAATCTATTTTGTTAGAGTTACCTAATAGGGGGAAATGCAAATGTTTCAAAATATCACACGTATTTGAGATAATGAATTAAAAATACATATCTACTCACTAAGAAGGTTTAAAGTTGCCACAAATTACTGATGTTTGTAATAAAGTGACAATTTTTAAAAGAACTTTACTTAAGAGGGACAGGAAAAAAAAAATGGCAGTGTGAGAAGTGAGTCAGAAACCTGCTCCCAAAACCACATGTAACACGAAAATAGAGCAAATACAACTAAACCTGAAAGAGTGACCCAAAGATTGCAACAGATTGCGTACATCTGGGGAAAAGAGATGACCTCACAGAAAAGGGTAAAGTAGCAAAGCCACTACCTGATGGGACTTTAGCCCTCCCCCACTGCAGCTCAGAAATGGAGTGGAGAGGGAGTAGAAGCCCAGGACTGATAAACACCCAGTGCTGGACATCTGCCCCGGGAGCATGAACCCACATTATCTGTTGCTCTGGAGATCAGACAGGCAGAATACTTGGAGAAACTGAGATTCTAGCTGCTTCTGCAGAGAAGGTACCCAGAACCAGCCGCATTGGGGCAAAGAAAGGCAGGCACTTTAAAAGACTTCCCAACAGTGAGAGGGGTGCTAAAGGGGCAAGGATTACACAGAGCTTGCTGCTCAGGAGAAAGGACAGGTAGACAAAATTGTCCCAGAACGCTCAGCCCAAAAGGTTGGAAACTTTCAGGAGCTTCAGATGCTCCATCCTCCTGGCTGGCAATGCAGCACTGAGGTCCCCCACTGTGACACGCAGCCTGCTGCTTCTTCCTCCTGGCAGGCACTAGTCCACACACCTGCTGCCCCTACCATTGCACCAGGTGAGCCAGAGAGTAGCCCCAACTATGGCAGCTACAGGGGCATAATGCAGAGGCTCCTCCCTGCACATTGCGTCCACTGGACCTGGCAGTGGAGGCAGGCACTGCAGCTGGGAGGCAGGAAAGAGCTCTTTCCTCTCAGCATGCACCTGCAGTGTGTGCCTGCAACCCCCACCATCATTCCAGGTGCTGGGAAGCTCCAGAGACTAGAGCTTCTGGGCACTAGAGGGCTCCCTACACAAAGTTATTATTCCATAGTAATCACTAGAATTATGAAATGGTAAAAAAATGGTACAAACCAGAATCCCTCAAACACAAGAAAAAAGGCTAAGTGAAACTGAAATCACCAATATTCTTCATAAAGATTTCAAAATAAAAATCATAAACATTATCACAAAGCTACAGGAAAATATTCAGGATCTCAGGGAAGACTTCAAGAAAGGGACAGAAACTTTGAAAAATATAGTATCTGAAGTGAAACATACAATGGGGGGATTTAAAAGCAGATTAGATGAGGTAGAAGAGATGGTGAATGAAATAGAAATTAGAGAACAGGAAAACAAGGAAGCTGAAGCACAGAGTGAAAAAAGGATCTCTAGGAATGAAAGAATGAGAACAGTGAGACAAATCCAAACAGAACAATAGTCTCATTATAGGGGTACCAGAAGAAGAAGAAGAGAGAAAAAGGGATAGGAAGTATCTTTGAGGAAATAATTGCTGAAAGCTTCAGATCAAGGACAAGGAAAGAGATTAAAAGCAGCCAGAGAGAGAAAAATGATCACATACAAAGGAAAGCAATCAGGTTATCATCACACTTCTCAGCAGAAACCTTACAGGCCAGAAGGGAGTGGTGTGATATATTTAATGCAATGAAACAGAAGGGCCTCTGACCAAGAGTACTCTACCCAATAAAGTTGGTTATAAACCCTTTCACCCTGTCTTGCCAATGGGTTTCAGCCCCAGACAAGTTCACTATGAATTCAATGACACCAAAGAATGACAATGGGATGTTTTTGGGATGAAAGGGTTATACCCAACTTTATTCCCTTGGTGGCAGGTCAATCACTAGAATCCCATCCACTGAGAGCGAGTCTGCATGCAGCAAGCCAGTCTCTGCCTCTGGGCCTCTCTGTCCCCACAGCCATCTCAGTCTCTGTCCTCAGCACTGCCACCACTCCAGTCTCTGCTCTCCTGCAGCCTTGCAGCCATGCCACCATGTCACCCAGAGCATTGGGCGGAGCTCTTTATATGGAGTCAATAGCAACGTATTGCTCACGTGTGTAGTGAGCTAGCCAACCAGGGCCAGGTGAGAATCCTGGCCACGGGAAACTTCAGTTTATCCACAACCCCAAGAATGTTCCATTGTCATTCCTTGGTCTCACTGAATCCATAGTAAACTTACCAGGGGCTGAAACCCATTGGCAAGACAGAAGTCATTCTTTTATATTTTGTAATTAAGTAATATTTTGTTATGAGGTACTTTGAACTTGTTTCTCATCCTGTTTCTCATCAAACTTTCTATTTATTTGTCCATTTATCTATCAGCTATCTTATTGAATCCATGATTTCCTATCCAATCAATGCATTACAATTTTTACTTCCATAGTCCATGGTTCAAGATTTGGCTGGTAGAAGCTGATGCTGGTGTGTTTTTTACATGTCCTTAACATTCTGTAGCATTTCCTTGTTTTGGGACACAAGATACTCAAGTTTGCCTTGTGTTTTGTTGATCCTATCCCTGAAATGGGCATTTCTTCAAGGAGCCCTTGCTCCCTTAAGTGGAGACAGATGAGCCATGATCTGGGCACTTGGTAAGCTCATTGCTGTTGTGATCAGGGGTGAGACTAGGAGTGGTCACTGCTCAAAGAGTTTATCAGTGGCTAGAGGTAGGGAATATATGTATGTATATACACAACATATAAACACACACAAGCATATTTGCAACTGTACTAATTTCCACATCATCTGTATTGAAATCCATGAGTAATTGATACTCTCAATTTCAATCAAACAACAGAGAAGTCATCTAGTTTTCTCTCTTTTCATGCTTATTTGCTCCCTCTGCTGTGGCCCCTCCCCAGCATTGAATCTTCCCCTTCCTATCTCCGTGCTCAGGTTTTGCTTCACTGCCCTAGGCTCCCTACGTCCCCTCTACATGCATACCTTTCTCACTCAGGCTCTTACATATCACTCTAGGTCATTTTCCCTGCCTAGATGGTCTCCTCACCTCCACTGGGCTCAAGCACGCTGAACTGGGCCTTCCCTTTCATGGATGGTCTCTTTAGCCTGCTTGAACTCTGATACCTCAAGCTCGGCTTTCTTCCCACTTGGACTCCCTCCTCAACCCACTCTATCTCTGAAACCCCATACTAAGTTGTGTGCATGCATGGACACCCTCTCAGGCTCTGTCTCCCTGCATGGGCTGCTTCCCTAGGTCAATGCCGTCCTCACTTTGCTCAGGCTCTTATACTCTGTCCCACATCCTTGTGTATCACCTTCCTTGCCCTGCTGAGGCTCTAACAGCCTCCCTCCACCCACCCTAACTGAAAGCCTTTCTCATCCAGCTCTGGTTCTGGTTCGTGCTTTCACTCAAGCCACGCCATCTTCGCTCTTTTGGGCTCCAAGCCCCCATGCCATGGCCTGTGTGAAGGCCTTTCTCACTTTACTTGGGAGCTGATATCTCCCTGTAGGCCTTTTCCTTGCATGAATTCCACATCATGAACTGAACCATTCCCTTCCCAATGTGGGTGCTTTTCTCATTCCTCCTGGGCTCTGACACCTCATGCAACTCAGCCAACAAAGGAAATCAACAAAAATTTGACTACTGCTTTGATCTGCACACCTAATGTATTTAGGACTGAATTGTTTAGAAAGAGGAAGAGAAACAGCAAGTAAAGGGAAGAGGATGGAGAAGAGAAAGCTGAGTCATTGTTTTTTGATAAACAAGAATAATACATGGCTGTCATGGTACCTTGCTGTCTTAGTCCATTCAGACTGCTACAACAAAATATCACAGACTAGCTAGCTCATAAACACTGATTTCTCATAGCTCTGAAGGCCTAAGTCCGAGATCTGAATCTGAAGGCTGGATGGTCAGGTTCTGGTGAAAGTCCCTGTTTCTGGCTGTAGACTGCCAGCTTCTTACTGTGTCTCCCACATGGTAGTAAGGGGCAAAGGATCTCTCTGGAGCCTCTTTTATAAAGTGCATTAATCCATTCATCAGGGCTCTCTGCCCTCCTGACCTAACCATCTCTGAAGTCTTCACCTCCCACACCAATACATTGGGGATGAGGATGTCAGCTATGAATCTGGGACCATTCCGACCACAGCACTTGCCAATCTGGAATTAGCCTTCAGTTGTCACCAGACTCCAACTTTTGTTTTTAAGCCCCTGAGGAAAATAATTGCCCGAAACCTTAAACTCTTGCTCTGAAAAAGACAACTGAAGTTGCCCTGAGGCCACAAGGACTAACATTTTCATGTAAAACCAAGTTTAGCGATTTAGGAAGCCTTAGATTATACATCTGAAGAAATGAGGGCTGAAGGGGGGTGATGAGGAAAAGCTGAACCACAGATAAGTACAGAGTGTGACAGCAAAGTGCAGGACCGACCCAGTGACAAACATGTACGGAGTTTCTAAAACAGAGAATCACTACTGATCAAGCCTTTTGTGTTTCAATAGTCTCTTAGGATTTCCCTATATAATAACACAGCAGCTAAAAATGTTCATAATGCTGAATGAGTCATCTATAAAAGACAAAGTGAACTTCCATTTTCTTCAACTTTGTTACATAAAAGTATAATACAAACACATTAGGACATTTCAAAAAAATGGCTGACAATTCTTTAGTGCTTAAATTTTAATTGTCTGGAAATTCACATCTGGAAAAATTCCATTTAATCTAGAATAAAGTGCTATTGTTTCAAGCCAAACTCAAGGTCCTACACTGTCACTGCCTCCAGCCAGCTGTTGGACACTGGCGTGTCTTTGTACTTCTTAGGATCTTCCATTTCCTCACCTATAAAATAAAGGAGTTAGTCTGAATTAACTCATAGATAATTTCCAACTTTAAAATGCTGTACCTTAATGCAGATTAAGATATGGGCTTTTTACCTCCTAAAAAGCATTTAAGTTTATGTAATTAATTAAAATGAAATATTTTGTGGTGGGAATTGCCCAAGAGGGCAAAAAGATTAGTTAGCAGTGAAATCTTCACTCCAAGACACCCACAAAAGTCTATGAATAAGGTGTGGTTTTCTCTCAACTGGTAGAGAATTTGAACAATGGTGTAGAGAGTTCACAAGCAACTTATTTGTCATTTGAGACTTATATTAGAGATAAACTGTTGGAATTTCCCATTAGGTAATTTCCCACTGCAGCTTGACTTTCCTAATATAGGAACCATTAAAAGACATCCTAAACTATAATAACTAACATGTGGTATTTAGGGTGCTTCTACTATAAGTACAGGTGTCCCCTGGTTTTCAAAAGTCCTGTTAATGCCACTTTATTTTTATGAAAGACCTACATTAGTTCCTGTTTTCATTAATGAAAGAAATCCAAAGAGGGTTTTCACTTTTACAAAAAAAGGTGAAAAGTGTAAAGAGTGTTCAGTGTTTGTCTTGCAGACAGCCATTGCAGAGGTAGCACAAACCCAAGAGCAGTGAGCAGCCCGTCAAGTTGCTTCCCAAGGAACCACACTCAGCATCTCAGCATCAAGCCGCCAGAGCTTTGACTGTATCTCTGAGATATCTGTGCTTTATTGTGATTTATTTTGTGCATCCATTAGCAAAATGGGTCCTAAGTATTAGAAAAGCCTAAAAGAGATTGTTGTTTGGGTCTGGAAATGCTCAAAATATTTCCATATAAGTTAATGGTAATTGCTTCTTTGGTTTATGCCATTTTGGCTTAGGAGAGGTTTCATAGCAATGCTCTACTTTCAGATAGGGGCAAACCTGTACTTCTAACCCTTTTCCCCCTTCTTTCTTACAGTCTATTTCCTTATTCTGGCTGCTCCAGGACATAGCTTTAAGATCTTTGTGTGTATTTTTCCCTGACATAAGCCAATCATATTTCCTTGCTTGGGATGTTGACACAGAGGATATTGAAAGCGATTTAGATATAAATGGGAATTGGAAAAGAAAGATTATACCAAGAGATTCCAGGAAGTACAGTTTGAACGTGATGGGCCACATGCTTGCTCAGATTATTCGGTACAGATAAATTGAAAAGGTTAAGGAGAGGAGAAAGGAAGTGAACATGGAAGAGCAAAGACACATACATTATCTTAATTTATTTTCACAGCTACTGTGAGGGAGTGTCATGTTATTACTATCAGCTGCAGTTTATAAATTAAAAGACTAATACTCAGAAGGGTAAATGACTTATTTTCTAAAGGTCATATGGCTAATTACTACTACAGTTATTTTTGAACCTCCCTCTTTTGACCTCTAAACTAGTTCTGTTTCTACTACATTATACTGACAGTACTGGTTCTGCCATTGGCCTTGTGACCTTGGGAAAGTCAATTAATCTCTCTTGAGTTTCAGTTTTCAGGTTATAAAATAGAGTTAAAATACAAGCATATTTTATAGGGTTGTTTTAGTACTACACAAATAGATTTCTTATTTCTTATTATGTTTTATAGTTCATAACAGGATGCCAATGCATGACTTCATAAAGTTTAATTCTTACCAAAGTGGTGTAAATATCAAACGAGAATGTATGTGAAAACAGTTGCACTGTAATTATCACATGCTTCTACGTCCATATGTCACTTCCCATCTCTGAAGCTGTTGAAATTCTTGAGATTTTAGTTATGATTTAAAGGTTATCCAGTGAGGTGTTTCAAGAGATGCCATAGCCTTTGATAATGCTTAGAATGAAATAACAGTATAATGAGACTCGACAACCTGTAATGTCCAAATTCTTCAGACTTTCAGGGCCACGAATAATCTGTCCACCATGACTTAAAACATTCATGTGAACATCCTCCAACTTCATTATCCCCAGGCCTAAGTGAACTTTTCCTTCACGGAGACCTGTTTGGGGGTTATACTAATGGTCGGTTCTATGTCTATGTCTTGCCCCACATTCAGTTTCTCCTGCCCAGAATACACTTTATCCATTGCCTACACTTTCAAGTGTAGTCTACATATATGGGTTTTGTTCTCCAACTGGTATTAGTTCTTACTGTCAGTACAGGGGTTGGCAAACTGTGATCCAGAGTCTGTTTTTGTAAATAAAATTTTATTGGCACTCAGCCTGTGACAGGCTACAAAAGTCAGGCAGAATCAAGTAGTTTTAATAGAGACCATATGAGCCATAAAGGCTTAAATATTCACTATCTTTATACTACCTATTTACTATCTAACTGGTACTAAAAGGTACTACCTGGCCCTTTACAGAAACTATTTGTCCACCCCGGTCTATAGCAAATTTTACTTACCCATCAAAAAAACCTGGATCTGGCGTGACAGAACCAGTGCCTTTTTTTTTTGAAAATCACTTACTATTTATAGTAAATTTTAAGGACATTAAAATTACAAGAGTATGCTGAGTGCATATTTGATTGCTATACTCTTAAAACACAATTTAGAAATTTTATTAAAAGGTGACAATAATAAATGTATCTTAGTGTTATAGCAATGATAGAGCATCAAACCCAAATAATTTTATACAAATACTATGAGATACAATAATAGTAAATGGCCGAAGTAATGGAGGAGGGTTAGATAGTAAAAGGTAATCCTTGTCAGGAAGCTTAGGCTGGGAGAGACACATCAAAAACACCTGCTGGACAGAGAAAGCTATGGATCATAGCAACAACCTAGTGGCCATTGTTATTTCAAGTAGGCCACAAAGTCATGAGTGAATAATAGATGGCTGGTGGGGTCTGCAGAAATGCACATGTCATTTGTGGTGAACATGCATGCTGAGGAGGAGCAATTTCTGACAAAATGTTAAGAAAGCATTGCACTGCATGGAGGGTACCCATGCATGCCTTTGAATGGTCTAGCTGAGAAGCACTGGTTTATATATTGCTTGTTCTACTTAATTTTCCTATGTAAGTCATATTTTTCCAACTACCAACCTACTTAAGGCTATGAACATGCTGTATACTTCTAGTATCCACATTGTCATAAAGTAGTATTACCTTATTATTATGTGTTAAATCTGAACCTACATTTGGTCCTGCCTTTCTATATAGTTCTTTTTATTTTTTTAGAATAGTGAGAAAGACTGATTATTTCCCATGGAATGAAATATGGCTCATGTCTATTAGATGGAGAGAATTCTTCAAATATTACTAAATAACAATTTGTCAAAGTGAAGTGTCCTTTTCAAATTCTTCATAAGTTCTGGTAAATAGCTTTTACTCTCCCCTCCTAAATATATATTAAAATATAACTTCATAATTATAAAGATCTTAAATAATTAGGTATTTATGCTTATTGAAAATAAGATTTTTAGTTATGGAAAAGATAATCATTTCCTTCTCACTTGACAGCCAGATCATTCTATTTTTTATCTTAGTAATAAGTTATTTCAAATTTAACTGTTTAAATAGACTTTATTTTTTAGGAGAAATTTTAGGTTCACAATAAAATAGAAAGGCACAGAGATTTCCCATGTACCCCCCCAACCCCTACCTACGCACAGCCTTCCCCACTATCAACATCCCCCTTCGGAGTAGTACATTTGTTACAGCTGAGGAACCTGTATTGACACATCATTACCACCCAAGACCATAGTTTACATTAGAGTTCATTTTTGATATTGTACATTTCATGGATTTGGATAGATTTAAAATGTACCCACAAATTCACTATCATACTGAGTAGTTTCATTGCTCTAAAAATCCTCTGTGCTCTGCCTATTCATCTCTTCCTCCCCTCTAATTAAATAGTTTGTAACCTTTTCATATTGGCTTTTTTCACTTAATAATAAGTGTATTTACATTTCCTGTATGTATTTTTTAGGGCTTGATAGCTTATTTCTTTTTAGGGTTGAATAATATTTCATTGTCTGAATGTATCACAGTTTATTTATCCATCCATTTACTGAAGAACATCTTAGCTGCTTCCAAGTTTTGGCAATTATGAATAAAGCTGCTGTAAACATCCATGTGGTTTCAGCTCCTTTGGGTAACTATTAAGAAGTGCAATCGCTAAATCAAATAGTGTGTTTACTTTAGCAAGAAATCAACAAACTATCTTCCAAAGCGGCCGTACCATTTTGGATTCCCACCAGGAATGAATGAGAGTTCCTTTTGCTCCACATCCTTTCCAGCATTTAGAGTTGTGAGGGCTCTGGGTTTTGGTCATTCTAATAGATGTATAGTGATATCTCGTTGTTTAAACTTACATTTTCCTGATGACATATGATGTGGAACATCTTTTCATATGCTTATTTGCCATCTGTATATCTTCCTTGCTGAGGTGTCTGTTTTAATTGGTATTTGTTTTCTTATTGCTGACTTTTAAGAGTTCTTTGTATATTTTGGATAACGTTCCTTTATCACATGTCTTTTGCAAATATTTTCTTCACTCTGTGGCTTGTCTTTTTATTCTCTTGTCAGTGTCTTTCACAAAGCAGAAAGTTTTAATTTTAATGAAGTGTGCCTTATCTTTCTTTCATGGACTGGCTCTTTGGTGTCATGTCTAAAATGTCTTTGCCAACTGCACAGTCATCTAGATTTTCTCCTATATAATCTTCTAGGAGTTTTAAAAGTCTTTTGCTTTACATTTACGTCTGTCCATTTAGAGTTAGTTTTTATGAAGAATGTAAAGTCCGTATCTAGATTCTTTTTTTTTTTTGCATGTGGATGTCCAATTGTTTCAGCACCAGTCGATTCAAAAGACCATCTTATTTCCATTCCCCATGTGCCCCTTCGTCAAAGATCAGCTGACCATATTTTGTGGGCTTATTTCTAGGCTCTTTATTCTGTTCTCTTGATCTGTTTGTTTTTTCACTATGCCACACTCTTGATTAGTGTAATTTTACAGTAAGTCTTACAGTCAAGTAGTGTCAGTTCTCCTACTTTTTCTCCATCAATATTGTATTGATTATTCTAGGTCTTTTACTTCTCAATATAAACCTTAGAATTAGTTTGCAGGTAACTCACAAAGTAGCTTGCTGGGATTTTGACTAGGATTGCATTGAAACCTCAGATTAAGTTGGGAGGAGTTGACATTTTGATAATAGTGAGTCTTCCTGTACATAAATATGGAATAGCTCCCCATTTACCTAGTTCTTTGATTTATTTCACCAGTGTTTTGTAGTTTTCTCATATAAGTCTTATATATGACAAATTTATACTTAAATAATTTCATTTTGTTGGTGTTAATATAAATAGTATTTTGTTTTACTTTCAAATTTCACTTTTTCATTGCTGATATATAGAAAGGCAATTGACTTTTATATACTAACTTTATATCCTGCAGCCTTACTATAATTACTTATTATTTCCAGGAGGTTTTTGTTAATACTTTCAGATTTTCTACATGGATGATCATGCCATCTGCGAACAAGACAGTTTTATTTCTTCCTTCCCAATCCGTATACCTTTTATTTCCTTTTTGGGGAGTTCTTATTGCATTAGCTCAGGCTTTCAGTACAATGTTGAAAAGAAATGATGAGAGGGAACATTGTTGCATTGTTCCTAATCTTTGTGGGAAATGTCTAGTTCCTCACCACAAATATGATGTTACTTGAAGGATTTTTAAGTAAAGATATTCTTTACCTTTAAGTTGCGGAAGTTCCCCCAAGTCCTAATTTTTTTGAGAGTATTTTTCATGGGTTTCAGATTTTGTCAAATGTTTTTTCTGTATTTTGTGATATAATCATGTGATTTTTCTTCTTAAGCCTATTGATATGATGGATTATGTTAATTTTTGAATGCTGAGCCAGCCTTGCATACCTGGGATAGATATACCTTGTTGTGGTTTATATTTATTTTTATACATTGTTGGATTTTATTGGCTAATATTTTGTTGAGGATATTTGCATCTATGTTCATGAGAGATATTGGTCTATAGTTTTCTTGTGATATATTTCTGGTTTTAGTGTTGAGGTAATGCTGACCTCATAGAATGAGTTAGAAAGTGCTCTTTCTGCTTCTACTTTTTAGAAGAAATTCTAGAGAATTGGCTTTTTCCTTAAATGTCTGGAATTTAGCTGTGAACCATCTGGGACAAGTGCTTTTGTTCTGGAAGGTTATTAATTATTGATTGAATTTCTTTAATAGATACAGTCCTTTTCATATTGTCTATTTTTGCTTGTTTAAATTTTGCCAAACTGTCTTTCAAGGAACTGATCTATTTTATCAAGGTTATCAAATTTATGGGCATAGAGCAGTGCATAGTATTCCTTTATCATCCTTTTAATGTTCATGGGCTCTGTAGTGGTGTCTCATCTTTCATTTCAGATATTAATAATTTGTGTCCTCTTTTTTTCTTAGCTTATATTAGAGGCTTATTAGTTTAGTTGATCTTTTCAAAGAGGCAGCTTTTGATTTTACTGATTTCCCCTTCTGATTTCATGTTTTCAGTTTATTTCTGCTCTAATTTTTGTTATTTATTTTCTTCTACTTAATTTGGATTTAATTTGCTATTTTTTTCTAATTTCCTTATTTGGAAACTTAAATGATTTTTAAAATCTTTCTTCCTTTCTAATATATGCATTAAATGCTTTAAATTTCTAAGCATTGATTATGCTGCATCCCACAAATTTTGGTAAGTTGTATTTTCATTTTCACTTAGTTCAAAATTGTAAAAATTTTTCTCGAGATTTCTTCTTTGACCTGTGTGTTATTTTAGAAGTATGTTGTTTAATCTTCTATGGGGGGATTTTCCAGCTATTTTTCTGTTATTGGTTTGTATTAAATTCTACTGTGGTCTGAGAGCAGACATTATGTGATTTCTATTCTTTTAAATTTGTTAAGGTGTGTTTAATGGCCCATAATGTGGTCTTGGCGAACGTTCCATGTGAATTTGAGAAGAATGTGTAGTCTGCTGTTGTTGAATAAAGTAGTCTATAGATGCTCATTATAATTAGTTGTTTGATGGTGCTGCTGAGTTTCACTATGTCTACTGATTTTCTGCCTGCTGGTTCTCTCCATTTCTGATAGAAGGGTGTTGAAATCTCCAAGTATGATAATGGATTCATCTATTCTCCTGGCAGTTCTATCAGTTCTTGCCTTATGTCTTAATGCTCTGTTGTTAGGTACATATGTGTTAAAGACTGTTATATCTTCTTGGAAAATTGACCCCTTTATCATTATGTATCTATTGCTGATAACTTTCCTTGCATTAAAATCTACCTTGTCTGAAATTAATATAGCTACTCCTTCTTTCTTTTGATTAGTGTTAGCATGAGATATCTTTCTCCATCCAGTTACTTCTATTCTATGTGCCTGTATATTTAAAGTGGGTTTCTTGTAGACAACATGCAGTTGAGTCTTGTTTTTGATCCATCTCTGATAATATCTGTCTTTTAATTGGGGCATTTAGACCACTGCTGTTCAAATGATATTGATATAGTTGTATTAATAGTTAACATCTTTGTTATTGTTTACTATTTATTGCCCTTGTCCTTTTTTTTTCTAATTTTGTCCTCTACTCTTTTCTGTCTTTTGTAGTTTAAATTAGCATTTATATGATTCCATTTTTTCTCCTTTCTTAGCATATCAGTTGTACTTCCTTTTTTAACTGTTTCATAATGGTTACCTTAGAGTTTGCAGAACATATTTAAAACTAATCCAAGTTCACTTTTGAATAACACTATACTGCTTTATGTATAATGTGAGTACCTTATAATAGCAAAATAATCCTAATTCTTCCTTTCCATCCTTCCTTTCCTATCTTTGCTGTTATTCATTTTACACATATAAGCATATATATGTGCATATATATATGCACATAAACCTACATAATTAAATACACTGTTACCGTTACTATTTTGAACAAACTGTTACCTGTTAGATAATATACAAATAATAAAAATAAAAGATTTTATTTTATCTTCACTTAATCTTTCTCTGATGCTCTTCCTTTATTTATGTAGACAAGAATTTATGATCTCATTTTCACCTTCTCAGTTCTGACCTATATAATTTTCCTTCTCTGTAAAAACTTCTTTTAACATTTCTTGCAAGGCAAGTTATTGGCAACAAATTTCCTCGTTTTTTGTTTGTTTAAGAAAATCTTTATTTCTCCTTTACTTTGCAGAATAAGAAAAAGAGAGAAGTATTCAGGGCACCATCTTAATCATTAAGTTTGCATTGAATGGAAAGTATTGCTTGGATTTTTTTCTCATTTGTGAGGATCTCTGACAACTCATTTTGCTTTTTTAAACCTGTTTCCTGGAGATAGTAATATTTACCTTTCAGAGATGTTTCAAAAATGAAATGAGATAATTCATGTAAGGGCATTTTATGAACTCAAGCACTATACCCTATATGGTGTTAAAAAAGTTGTTCTTTTGCAAATATGTCCTTATATTAACATTTTACTGGCTACAAAGCAATACCAAAATTTCCCAATGCCTGCTGTTTGTTAAAGAATGTAATTAAGTTTAAAAAAAATTGCCCAATGAAATTCACAAAAGCTACTTTGAATTAAGAGAAAATGTGTCCTACAATTCTTTTTTTTCTGAATCAGTCCATGTGCTAAAAAGTCTCAGCAAAGCATATAGATAACCATTTCAGCTTGCACATGACCTCTGACACAGAATGTCATCCACCACAGACTATTGAATTTCCACAATGTCCACTTACCCATCCTAGTTCCCCATAACTACACAGAAGATCCCTAATTAAACATTTTCAAATATTTGAAGAGAGCAACCAATTTGTCTTGCTGTTGTCTTTCCTCTAGACTAGGTTTTTGAAGCTTTTACCAGTCTGACCTCTGCTCATTGAATATTTTTAATTTCTTTATTTCTCCCGTGGTTCTTAGGAGAGAGCACAATTCTAGATATGGTATAGAAATACATTAAAAAGTTGCTTTCCTTATTTTAGGCCCTGTATTTCTATTAATATGTCTCAGGTTCATATTAAAGTGTTACCTAAAATCTTAACTCTTTCTTCACAGTACATGATGGTTGAACCATGTTTTACCTGTTCTGTTTTCCCACAATGGCTTTTTAAGGTTCAGCTTCATGGATTTAATCTATTCTTTGTAGATTTTGTCCTGTCAGATGTAAAGGGAAAGAGTGTAGAAAACTTTTTTTTCTTAACTTTTAATTTATATGAAACCTGTCCTAACTTCTTTCTTGTCCTTGAACTATGTAAACTCTAAGAACAATGACTCAATATCCCCACTTTGGTTCTCCTTGTTCTTGAACTAATTTGGGGGGGTGGTTCTGATCTTTGTACTCAAAAAAGCCTTGGCTAAAGCACAGCATTAACTCAGCTAGAGCTCACTTCATTCGTCTTTAGTTGTAGGGCTAGTGGCCAGCCTAAGGAGCTGTCCCAGCCTGAAAGAATTGTAGCAGCCTTGACTACATGACTGCCAAAAGAGAAGGAAAATAATCCTCTATATTTTATCACTGTTATACTGAAAATGGAAGAAGCAACTGTGCAAAAGGACCTTTTGTGGGGAAGAAGGCGATGAATTGTATATAACAAAAAAACCACTAAAGTTGGAATTAGGAGACAATGATCATTATCCTAATTCTGCTGCATTCAGGTTTTGTGACTTGGGCTAGTCATACTTTTCATAGGCTTCAGTTTCTTCATATGTGAAAATTAAAGAGTTAAGTGAATTATATATAGTATCTAGTTCCCTTTCACCTTGAAATGTAAGCTTTAAGTGTACCTACGGCGTTTCACGCACAGTACCACTTGGCCATCTCTTGTAGAAGTCCTCTTTATCTTCTTTTGAATCTGGATGATCAAGAAGATCCACCGCTGTCATCAGCAGTTCTCAGCGGATTTCCTTCTCCCTTGGGTAGAGGTCTTTAAAAGATTGCCACTTGAGAATCAAAACTAATACTCTGTTTCTTCTCTTGGCCTGAAATACTGAATGCTAAAGAGGAAAATAATGTGTCCATTCTCAACATAGCCTGGTCAGAGTTTGGCTGGGATAGGAAACAGGAGAATGCAGCTGGATAAACAGCTGCCAGAGCCAAAATTTATGCATGTATGTATTCATTTTTAATCCTTTACTCTGAGTTTTAAATTATATGATCTCTTTCCTTTTGCTTACTTTTCTCAAAAATGATTTCACATGAATGTTTCCTTCCTGGATGAAAATAACAACTTATTTTATTTTTGTATTTTCTCTAATTATGACAGTTAAAATAAGGTTAGTCACAAAAATACACAGGCCTAAAAAAAAGTCAGTATAACCCCTTTCTCCCAGAATAATCGTATTATTTTGTTAGAGGTGCTCTAACAAAATCCCACAGACTGGATGGCTTAAACAATAGAAATGTTATGCCTCACAGTTCAGGAGTCTAGATGTCCAAGATCAAGGCATCCACAGGATTGGTTCTTTCTGAGGTCTGTGAGGGAAGTATCTGTTTTGGGTTGCTCTCCTTGGCTTGTAGAAGGCTGTCTTCTCTCTGTCTTTACATATTGTCTTTCCTCCGTATGTTGCTCTGTGTCCAAAGGTATCATTTTTATAAGGACACCAGTTGTATTCGATTAGGACCACTCCAAACAATTTTACTTTAATTTGCTTACCTCAGTCAAGGTCCTATCTCCAAATAAAGTCATATGCTGAGGCTCTATGGATTAGGACTTCAACATACGAAGTTTGAGAGGGACACAATCAACATTAATCTTGTTGCTAATCTTAAAAAAAATTGTGTTTAGGAGAGGAAGAAAGGAGACTGTAAAAGGTTCTGTTGGCTTCTGATTTGGGAAGAGACTAATTCCAAGGGCTATGAATCTGAAATAATGGCATTTCCAAATGTGGACAGGCTCAGGAAGACCTCTCAGTACACAATCTATGGTTGTAATATTTTTAAAGAATAATTTGCAGACATGTTCTAGGCAATTAAATATAAGAGTTTGCTAGATACATGTCTGTATACAGCAGTAAAAACTTTTCTTTTTGTAATGTATAAAAGCATAACTTCTGTAATTTTTTCTAGATGCTAAAACTTATTCTGCAAACAATTTGACAATTAATGTTATAATAAAACTTAATCCTACTAATTCTATGAAATTTTCTTTGATTTTAGAAAATCATCTACAATATCTCAAAACACATGAGGATTTTCACAAGGATTTAGCCAATCAAATGCAAGCACATTTTTTTGAGCACCTGTATATATATAAAGCAAAGTACAGTAAAGAAATGTTCTAGAGTCAGAAAATTTTGTACAATTTTCTCTAATCCATCTGACTAAACTACCTCATGGGACTCAGAAAGAATATTGTAAACTATACAAAGCTCTACAAGTTCAATATTTTTTTTATAGTAAACAATGAGCAAAGAACCTCACTTTTGCTTTTAGGTTGCTGAGACATATGGCAAATTCTGTTTTGGTCTCAAGTACCTCAGAATTAAAATGGGGATGATTGCTAAGATGTTGTAAGGAATTAATAGCATAAGCAAATGTCAAATTTTAATAAGTAGCTTGATTAAAATTGTAGCTTTAAGATTTAAAAAATAGACGGGAGTCTGTGACAGTCGACTCTCTCCATTGCACTTAGTCTAAGTCTTCTTAGGTTCCTACCATATTCCATCTTGCATCTTGAAAATTATACATATATTTCACAACTTCGGCAAATTACACATATTTTTCACTATGCCCTGATCTTATGGGAAGAAAGAATTTCATTCACTTTCATTTTCTTTGGTGGCTTCCTCCTTTGCACCTTGGCAAATAAGTGGTCACTATAAACAGTTATTTTTGAAACACTTGAACGTGATTGAGCAAAGCAACCACATGATGGCAGCATGTTAAAAGAATAAAGAATTGAAGCCATCCTTTTAATTTTTAAAAATCTATATGAACAAAGAGGAAAACCTCAGATCTACCACTAGTGAACCACTTACTCTAGTCGAATCTTACAGTTGCAGGAGCTGAGGGTAAGTAATGGTTTCCAGATCTTAAAAACAATACGGGACAAGAAAACAGAGAGCTCTGAGTTCTGCGATTTTAAGCTAAAATCGGACAATCAGGCTGTGACTCATCCTTTAAACTGAGTAGTTATTGGTAAAAAATGAGGGAGTTATTTGGCAAATTGTACAAAGATGAATGATAATTTGTGGACAGTGCCTATATTTAATGTCTTGTAGTTATACAAGATGTTTTTAGTTGCTCTGCTAATTTAAGAAAAAAAACAGTTATACACATACGTTATGTATTTTTGAATGAATTGCCAAAACATTGCAATGATGAGTTTGAACAACCTCCTTGCCTTGTTATCTGTGCCTAAGGATTTTTATTTCATTAGCAAACAAATTAGGCAACATTTCTTGAAGACCTTTTACTGCGTAATTGCCTTGGTAGGAGAGAGTGAAAGAAAGAGAGGCTCTTGTGCTGAAAAAGTCCAACTGTGATTAATTCAGGGCCCCAAACAATGTCCTGGACATGCCTTCCGTTTTCAAAGTCTGGGTTCTGTTTTCTTTTCCACTGGCTTCCTTTTCAGACAGGCTTTCCTTTGTGATGGTGAACATGACCCCAGGTTATGTTTAGTTAGAGGTTCAGCTACTTCAGAAAGATAGGTCTTTTCCCAGTGGTTTCAGCAGAAGTCCTGGGGCTAGCTGCCATTGGCTGGGCTCTGGTCAATTACAACTTCTGGAACCAATGAGAATGGCAAGGAGGAATGGTATTCTCTGATTTGCTAGGCTAGTCCACCCAGCACAGGGTGGGACCCAGAATTAACCACTTTCCTCTCCTTAAAACATGAACTGAGAATGAATACAAAAACAGAGGTTTCCCACAGGGGAAGGAGTGTTAGGCAGGCAGGAACAATAACTGTCTACTAAAAGAAATTTAAAAGGTGCAGTTCCTGACATCAAGAACTTCATAAACTTGAAGAGAATCATGAGCTGAAGAAATATATCACCAACATTATGCTTCAAGTTGCTTTACAGATTTTGAAATACTTATTTCATGTGATCCTTATAACAGTTTTAGATGGGTCTTATTTTGTACTTGAAGATGAAGAGAAACCTAGACATTAAATTATTTGCCTACATGCTGCTTCTCATGCCCATATAGAACAGGCCCAATATGAGTTTCAAAGATGAAACTTATATTCATATTTCCCCAAATTTCTGCCTATATACAACAATATAGAATGCTTAAGAGTATTTCTTTGTGAGTAAAACACATATTTATATGATCTAATATGCAATAATCAAGCATTTGACAGAGACAAATCACCTAGCACTGTTTCTCAAATTGTGGTCTCCCACATCATAATTTTCTGGGGTGTTTGTTATAAATACAAATTCCATGGCTTCATGCTTAGATTTCCTGAATCAGAATTTCAAGATGTAAGGTCCTAGAAATTATTACTTTTAAACAAGAGGTTCACATTATTTTTATGCACCATGATGTCTGACACTCTCTGGCTTACCATATTTAACTGTATGTAGACATAATAGAAAAGTGATCAGAGATCCACAAAATTCCCTTAGTCCCTTCTTCAGGTTTTGCTTCATACTCTGGGCATTCTTCCTTTTTTTGTTCTTTTCTCTTCCCTCTAAGTTAAGATATAAATTAGAAAGGCTAAGAATTATACCATTATTACATCTGATTTATGACATTCCAAATTTATCAGTGAATAAGAATATTAGTTTTCATAGCAAATACCTTAAAACAAAAATTTTAAATTAGAAAGGATCTTAGCTGAACTCACTGCTTTTATGCTCAGATAAGGAAACCAGTTGCCACTTCCTTGGCTAGGCAATTAATATGGATGGCCCCATAAGGGCCATTTTTAAATAACTACTCATTTTTAAATGACTATCTCACTTGGGGAAATGGTCATAAAAGTCAGCATTTAGGATTAAAACCCAGCTTTAGTTACTTTTAATTGTGTGCACACTAGAGCACAGAATTCAATTTCAGAATCCTGAACCATATTTTACAACTTGTCCTTACTAATAGTTATTGGAAATGTGCTATCCCTCTATACTGTATTCCTCAGTTAATCTTCAAATGCTCCGAGTAAGTACTAGTCTGCCCATTTTATAAATGAGGAAGCAGGAACATGCATAGATTAGATAACTAACCCTTGACCAGCATTTCTTAAACTGTGCACATGAGAATCACCTGGGTTTCTGGTTAATAAACAAATTATTCACATGATTCAGTAGGTCTGGGTGGGACCTGAGACTCTGCATCTTTAACCTGCTCCCAGGTGGAGGCCAACATTATTGGCTTGTTGGTCATACATTAAGTAACAAGGTCTTAGATCTTGAAGTAGTATATTGTAGTCAGGCAGTACCTTAACTCTGGCTATCTGTGATCTAACCCCATGCGCATAAACTCTATGCAGAGTACTGTTGACCTTTCTCTTGTTTACATTATAATTCACATCCTGAAGATGGAGGTGTGAGGCCAGTTTGGGTTGCATATGCATCTGTGATGTAACTTTACTCTTGAAGACCCTCCAGGGAAATAGGGCACTGCTGGGACCATCCTCCCCCCAGATGCTCTCTCTTCTGTATCTGCCTGCTCTGGGGCCACTGCTCCCCAGGGAAAACATATGAGGGGCAGTGGCAGCTGCCACTTCACTTATCTTTTTGAGTCATAGGGTTTCTCCCATTCAATGAATGGAGTCATTCAACTATGACTTATCATCCCCTGTTCAAATACGTACATATATATATGAAATTCATATAAACATATAATTTATATATATAAAGTATACATTTATATATATATAAATTTATATTCGAGGAATACAGTGTAGAGATATAGAAAATTTCCTATATATATATAATCACATATATATAAATTTGCTGTATATATACTGATGGGCCCCAATTTACAGTGGCTTGACTTAAAATTTTTTGACGACTTTATGATGGTGGGAAAGTGATACGCGTTCAATAGAGACCATACTTCCAACCTTGAATTTTGATATTTTCACAGACTCGCGATATTTGGTATGACATTCTGGTGATGCTGGGCAGAGGCGGTGAGCCTCCCCATCAGCCAGGGAATCAGGAAGGTGAACAACAAACACACTTACAACCATTCTGTTTTTCACTTTCAGTACAATATTCAATAATCACATGAGATATTCAACACTTTATTATAAAATAGCTTTGTAATAGATGATTTTGCCCAACTGCAGGCTACTTGTAAGTGTTCTGAGCATGTTTCAGGTACACTAGGCTAAGCCATGACATTTTGTAGGCAAGGTGTATTCAGGGCATTTTCGATTAAGGCATCCTCAACTTAAAATGGGTTTATTGGGATGTAATCCCACCATAAATCGATGAAGATTACTGTCAAATGACAAAGCTTAAACAATTTCATATCAAGTTCGATGTCTTTTATTTAAGGGAGACCATCCATGGATGGGGGGAGTGCAGTGCCTGACATGCCGTAGAGCATCTTTCCGAAGGATTCTGGGCAAGAGCAAGTTGTATAAAGCCTCAGAAGAGGCAACATGGACGCAGTGCATGATTGGCTAGCAGGTCCGGGATCTTCCTTTACGTAAGGCTGCAAGTCCTGTCCTCCAAGGTGAGCTAGCCAGAGCTGAGTTGGAGGATTGATTGGTGTGTGTTAGTTATCCTCGAGAGTGATGTGTTTCCCCTAAGGGAAGGCTGACTGAGATTAGTGACATGGGCAGGGGCAGTGGGGAGGCCTCCATTAAATGGGCCCTGATCTGCGAATTAACTTTACCAATATAATCTAACTATGTATTACATTTGTTTCATGATTTCTAAATACCTTACTTTTCTTCCCATTTTCCTTGGTGTTAACAGTTCATTTTGTTCTGATTCATCTTTCTGTCATATACTGTTTTTTTGTCCAAAACTCTTTTTATTATTTTATAATTGTATAAATGATATAACTATCTATAATTTTAAGTTACTAGAAATGAAGAAGATTCAAGTTAGCCACTTTCATTTTGTATTACTTTGGCACAAACAACCTGGAGTCAAGGACTTCCTTTTCACTGTTTTTTCTTCAGGTGAGGTAGTTTGACTGACTTGGTCTGTTTAAAAAGAGGGACAAGGGGAAATAAATCTGGGTGTTAAGCATTAAAAAAAGAGCTAATGACAAGGCAAATTTTAAGGAAAGGGGCTTTTTGTCTTTCCTAGTTATTTTTTATGTCTGTTTGAAATCGCTGTTCTCTGGTTCTTATCTTTAAAAGACAGCTGCTTTTCCTCAGGCATAAATCAGAAGAGGAAACCAGCTACCCAGTGAAGTCTAGGCCTTGGAGGGTGGATGAAAGAGAACAGCAATTGAGAGAAGGGGAAGGGTAGAATAAAGGACCCCTGGAGAGCCCACACCAGGCCCAAAGCAACAAAAGTCCTCTGCTATTTGGTGAGCACAGACAGAACAGGGAACCCAATAGGGAAGAAAAAGACAAAGGCCTTGATGTCTCAAGAGCAGAAAAGAAGATCCCAGGCAAGTAACATTTATGCCTTGGGTACAAATGTGCCGAAGTACAAGGCATGCACTCCGGATTCATGGAGTAAATGGGAGGTAAGTGCTCAGTTCCAGGACACAAGACAGAACTGGGAAAGCGGAAGAAATGTTAATGGTTGTAAATCATAGTTATGTAAAATGGGAACCACACTGTGTTTTTTTCCACAATGCTCCAGATTTAAGATTTTATAGATGAAATGTTTCAGTCAGTTTTCTTGGAAAATATATTGAAGATAGATTTATTCAACATTATACACATCAAACAATTCTCAAAAGTTATACTACAAATTTGAACTTCCTGAATTAACTAGTTAATTAAAGAAAATGTTATCAAACAACTTGGAAAACAAAAAACTTATTAAAATGTAGTCAAAATAATTATTTGACACCAGATAGCTAGCTTTTCATTTCTCCATTTTTTTAGCCAGCTGCTAGGAATCATATAAACACAGTCTAATTTATATAAACTTAGCTGGAGTATTGGAGGAATAGTATCAATTTCAGTTAACATTTTTACCTTTTGAAAATTAGTTTGGTACTGAAAATGTAGACCTTTTAAATAATTGAAATGCCATATGAGAAGAATAAAGGTTTACTGATATTCTTGCTATCAGTGTTCTCACTCATATTTAAGCATACTCTTACATTAAAGTAGTAGAGTGGATTATTTAAATGCAGGTAAATAAAGGAGATGGGGGTTGCAGAGGTGGTGGGAGGGAGACTGTCAGCAGATTTGTAGCGGCAATGTAAAGAAAATGTATTTATCAATAGATGAAAGAGTGCAAGTTCTTATTTTAAGCATAGATTGCAGCTAGAAATATACCTTAGGTCTTTAAGGATGCCAGGCTGGATGCCAGTCTTATATCACTCCTTACAGCTGCATTTAAATTTACCACTCAACCTCTGCATTTTTTTCTCTTAATTGTTGGCTAATGGACATTGCACACCTGATATCCATCCCTCAAAGAAATGAAACTGTGGGGAGCATCGAAATTCAGCTACTAGCTGTGAACACACACACACGTATGCGCGTGCGCGCACACACACACACACACACACACATTCCCGACCCACCCCAGAAAGCAAAGGAAGTTTGGAGAAGCTGTGATGTATTCATAAGAAATGGAATATATTAATGTAGACCTCAGTTTCCCAGAATATTCCTGAACAGAACCTGTTGTTATTGCTGTGCTAACAGGCAATGCTGATGTCTGAGTGAGGGCAATTAAATGAAGATTGTAAGACTACAGATATACCCTCACATGTGGCATTTTTAAAAGTTAGTTTTTAGAAGAATTCTTATGAGAAAAGCCCACTAACCCTGTGACTAGCTCCTTACCCCATCACTCCTAACCTCCACCCACCCAATCCTCCTTCTTAGAGGTGACCACTATTACTAATATCTTGCGTATTCTTCCAGAGATGTTACATGGAAGATTTAAAATTTTTCTGTTCCTCAGTTGAAACTTAAGAGGTTCAGTTTTCCACTGACCTAAAACAACAAAGTGGAACTCTAGTCCTTGATTCAGGCATGAAAACAACTTCCATTTATCAGCACTGATAACTGAGAACTTGCGGGATATATCAGGAATGGTCCTGATTCTGCCTGAGGAGGGAGTTCTTTCCTCTAGCAAGAAGACAAATAGCTGACTCCTCGGAAGCTGTCCTCCCTTAATGGGCCCTATTTCATTAGTAATTATAGCTGAATCCAAGTGAAAATGTTAAATAAATTTGATTTATCCTTGCAAGTTGAATGATGGGTGGCTCTGGTCTGTGAAAGGAAACAGATTGATTTTGTTTTTTGTTGTTATAGCCAAGGTTTCCTATCTGCTTTGGGTGAATGATCACCAGCCCCATGAAAATACAGTGATAAAAAGAGACAAGAGAGAAGCTATACGTCTTCCTTTTGTGTAGAGTGCTGATAAATTTATATGACTATTTTCTCTGTTTAAAATACCAGTTATTAATAACACAGCAATAGATCTTTTGTGTTCTAAGCACTTTAAAATGGATAATGTCTCCAAAATAGCTATAAATTCCAACCATTTAAAACTTATCAGAATGGTACGGCAGAATGTCCTCACTGAAATATCCATGGCTCTTGCTGTGCACAAGTTTTATTTTAGCATTTATAGCAGAGGCCAGCCCTGTGTTGGTTCTCATTGCTATAAATGTGAGCTTAAATTGGAACAGTTGTGACAAACATACCATGATGACAATGAATAGCGAAAACACTGTTTTGATTCCCTGCTCACTCCTAAGTTGTGGCCCGTGTATTAGCTTGAGAGTTGGACTACTGATGCCCATATGACTGCAGCTAGCAGCACCACTGAATGTGGGCAGAGCAGTTATACGGTGATGGGATTCAACGTGGGAATGTCATATATCAAAAAGAATTCTAATAGTATTGCTAGCTATGAATTATTATGCCTTTAGGCACCAGCAGAGGCCACAAGTGTCTAAATACATTCAATACTTATTTTCCTAGGTCACCCGTCTAAGAGATGTTAATTTGTCATTATTTATAATTTTTATAATTTGAATCTCTGAAGATAAAGCAGTCATATTTTTTCTACTTTCTAGATTTTTATTTTCAAACCTATACACAACTTTAGTTTAAAAACTCAAATATTTTTCAAGGATTATAATTTTAAAATGGCAGTCTTCTCCCATCTCATGATTATTGCTCCTCAGGGAAAACTTGCAGATCTTTTTCCTGATGTTTACTGTCACATTTCTAAATAACACATTCGTTTAATGCTGTTTTGTTCCATTTATATACCATTGATCAGTTCCTATTTCTAATTCCTTTTTTCCCTCAAACACAAAGTTACCCTCTCCTCTTTCTAAAGTTACGTCTTCACTTTTGGCTAAATCAATGTTCAGTTTTTATTACTATGACCATTTAAATATAATATGCAGTTGACCTATGTATATTGTAGGGTAGAAAAAAATCTTCTTGACCCTCTTAGGGTCTTAGGTTGAGTCTGAGAATTAAACTGACAAAGATAGAACAGGAGAAGAGTATATAAATTTTTTAAAATACAAGTTTACATAAAATGAGAGCCTTAAAAAGAAATGAAGAGCTGAAGAAATGGTTAAACCTGAGCATTTTTCAGCTGGGTTTGATGAAGAGTGGACAGTAGTGGACAAACCTGGTAAGACAAAAGTTATGAGCTCCGTATAGCAAACTGGGGGAAATTTAGCAAAGGCTGTTCATTTGGATTCTGGGTTTCAGAGATAAGGATGCCCCTTTCCTGGGGGCATAGGGAGGGCACCTTATGACCTGCTTCAGGGAGAGGTGTGGGGAAAGGTCACAGAGACTTTTTGCTTCTGCTGCTTTCTCAGACTTTCAACTTAAAATATGCAGGAAGCCAAAAAGGTGCCATATTTTGGGGTACCCTATCCTGAACCTGATCAATATCATGATTAATACTTCGTATAATTACAAGCTTTGTTTTCTAGATAGTTATAATTCTTTTTTTTTTTTTTTGCTTAGTTTTCCATGTGCCCATATCTAATTCATCCTGTGCTGCTTCACAAAGTAATGACATCCTCGTAATATACTCAACAATTCAGGTAATCTCTCCATTACCCCATGTTAGGACCTATCTTCCATCCTGCTGCTACAATCCGGACAATTTGTTCTCTTCACCTGCCCCTCAGTTTCCTTCATGGGATTTTCCATTAGCATCACCCTAGAAATTCCCTTTGTCTCCCTCTTTACTGGATCCCTCGTCTTGGATCCCGAGACTTTCCCCTTCTTGGTTTACTCTCCTGTTGTGGTGAAGCCCATCCTCTAGTAGCTTCCCACGAGACTGCATGAAAGCTTTGCATATCTGAAAATGAAAGTGTCCTAATTCTACCATCACAGTTATAGTTGGACTGGGTGTATAATTCTAGATTTGTATATTTTATTAGTTTTATTTACTTATTTATTTATTTTTATTTTGGTATCATTAATATAAAATCACATGGGCAAAATTGTGGTTACTAGAGTCCCCCCATTATCAAGTTCCCACCACATACCCCATTACAGTCACTGTCTATTAGCATGGTAAAGTGCTATGGAGTCACTACTTGTCTTTTCTGTGCTATACTGCCTTCCCCTTGTCCCCCCCCACCACATTATGTATGCTAATCGTAATGCCCCTTATTCCCCTTCTCCCTCCCTTCCCACCCACCCTCCCCACTCCCTTTCCCTTTGGTAATTGTTAATCCATACTTGGGTTCTGTGAGTCTGCTGCTGTTTTGTTCCTTCAGTTTTTGCTTTGTTCTTATGCTCCACAGATGAGTGAAATCGTTTGGTACTTGTCTTTCTCCAACTGGCTTATTTCACTGAGAATAATACCCTCTAGCTCTATCCATGTTGTTGCAAATGGTAGGATTTGTTTTCTTCTTATGGCTGAATAATATTCCATTGTGTATGTGTACCACATCTTCTTTATCCATTCATCTACTGATGGACACTTTGGTGGCTTCCATATCTTGGCTATTGTAAATAGTACTGCGATAAACATAGGGGTGCATATGTCTTTTTCAAACTAGGCTGCTGCATTCTTAGGGTAAATTCCTAGGAGTGGAATTCCTGGGTCAAATGGTATTTCCATTTTGAGTTTTTTGAGGAACCTCCATACTGCTTTCCACAATGGTTGAACTAGTTTACATTCCCACCAGCCAGTGTGGGAGGGTTCTCCTGTGTCTGCATCCTCACCAGCATTTGTTGTTCCTAGTCTTTTCTATGTTGGCCATCCTAACTGGTGTGAGGTGATATCTCATTGTGGTTTTAATTTGCATTTCTCTGATAATTAGTAATGTGGAGCATCTTTCCATGTGCCTATTGGCCATCTGAATTTCTTCTTTGTTCATATCCCCCACCCACTTTTTAATAGGGTTATTTGCTTTTTGGGTGTTGATACATGTGAGTTCTTTATATATTTTGAATGTTAACCCCTTATCGGTAACGTCATTTATGAATATATTCTCCCATACTGTAGGATGCCTTTTTGTTCTGCTGATGGTGTGCTTTGCTGTACGGAAGCTTTTTAGCATGTTGTAGTTCCATTTGTTCATTTTTGATTTTGTTTCCCTTGCCCAAGGAGATGCGTTCAGAAAAAAGTTGCTCATGTTTATATTCAAGAGATTTTTGCCTATGTTTTCTTCTAAGAGTTTTATGGTTTCATGACTTGCATTCAGGTCTTTGATCCATTTGGAATTTACTTTTGTGTATGGGGTTAGACAGTAATCCAGTTTCATTCTCTTGCATGTAGCTGTCCAGTTTTGACAACACCAACTATTGAAGAGGCTGTCATTTCCCCACTGTATATCCATGGCTTCTTTATCATATATTAATTGACAATATATGCTTGGATTAATATCTGGGCTCTCTAGTCTGTTCCATTGGTCTATGGGTCTGTTCTTATGCCAGTACCAAAGTGTCTTGATTACTGTGGCTTTGTGGTAGAGCTGGAAGTCAGGGAGCATAATCATCCCCACTCTATTCTTCCTTCTCGGGATTGCTTTGGCTATTCGGGGTCTTCTGTGGTTTCATATGAATTTTAGAACTATTTGCTCTAGTTCATTGAAGAATGCTGTTGGTATTTTGAAAGGGATTGCACTGAATCTGTAGATTGCTTTAGGCAGGATGGCTATTTTGACAATATTAATTCTTCCTATCCATGAGCACGGGATATGATTCATTTATTGATATCTTCTTTAATTTCTCTCATGAGTGTCTTGTAGTTTTCAGAGTATAGGTCTTTCACTTCCTTTGTTAGGTTTATTCCTAGGTATTTTATTCTTTTTGATGCAGTTGTGAATGGAATTGTTTTTCTGATTTCTTTTTCTGCTAGTTCATCGTTAGTGTATAGGAATGCAACAGATTTCTGTGTATTAATTTTGCATCCCACAACTTTGCTGAATTCAGATATTAGATCTAGTAGTTTTGGAGTGAATTCCTTAGGGTTTTTAATATACAATACCATGTCATCTGCAAACAGAGACTGTTTAACTTATTCCTTACCAATCTGGATGCTTTTTATTTCTTTGTGTTGTCTGATTGCTGTGGCGAGGACCTCCAGAACTATGTTGAATAAAAGTGTGGAGAGTGGGCATCCTTGTCTTGTTCCCGATCTTAAAGGAAAAGCTTTCAGCTTCTCCCTGTTGAGTATGATGTTGGCTGTGGGATTGTCATATATGGCCTTTATTATGTTGAGGTACTAGCCCTCTATACCCATTTTGTTGAGAGTTTTTTATCATGAATGGATATTGAATTTTGTCAAATGCTTTTTCAGCATCTATGGAGATGATCATGTGTTTTCTGTCCTTCTTTTTGTTGATGTGGTGGATGATGTTGATGGATTTTCGAATGTTGTACCATCCTTTAATCCCTGGAATTAATCCTACTTGATCATAATGGATGATGTTTTTGATATATTTTTGAATTTGGTTTGCAAATATTTTGTTGAGTATTTTTGCATCTGTGTTCATCAGGGATATTGGTCTGTAATTTTCTTTTTTTGTGGTGTCTTTGCCTGGTTTTGGTAATAGAGTGATACTGGCATTGTAGAATGAGTTTGAGAGTATTCCCTCTTCTACTTTTTGGCAAAATTTAAAGAGAATAGGTATTATGTCTTCACTAAATGTTCGATAAAATTCAGCCATGAAACCATCTGGTCCAGGAGTTTTGTTCTTGGATAGTTTTTTGATTACCATTTCAATTTCCTTGCTGGTAATTGTTCTTTTCAGATTTTCTGTGTCTTCCTGGGTCAGCCTTGGAATGTTGTATTTTTCTAGAAAGTTGTCCATTTCTTCTGGGTTATCCAGTTTGTTGACATATAATTTTTCATAGTATTTTCTCACAATTCTTTGTATTTCTGTGGTGTCTGTAGTGATTTTTCCTTTCTAATTTTGATTCTGTTTATGTGTGTAGACTCTCTTTATTCCTTGATAAGTCTGGCTAATGGTTTATCTATTTTGTTTATTTTATCAAAGAACCAGCTCCTGCTCTCAGTGATTCTTTTTATTGTTTCATTCTTCTCGATTTTACTTTTTCTGCTCTAGTCTTTATTATGTCCCTCCTTCTACTGACTTTGGGGCTCATTTGTTCTTCTTTTTCTAGTTTCATTAATTGTGAGTTTATACTGTTCATATGGGATTGTTCTTCTTTCCTGAGGTAGGCCTGTAGTGCAATATACTTCCCTCTTAGCATGGCCTTCCCTGTGTCCCACAGATTTTGTGGTATTGAATTATGGTTGTCATTTGTCTCCATATATTGCTTGATCTCTGTTTTTATTTAGTCATGATCCATTGATTATTTAGGAGCATGTTATGCCTCCATGTGTTTTGGGCTTTTTCATTTTCCATGTGTAATTTATTTGTAGTTTTATACCTTTGTGGTCTAAGAACCTGGTTGGTACAATTTCAATTTTTCTTAATTTACTGAGGCTCTTTTTGTGGCCTAGTATGTGATCAATTCTTAAAAATGTTCCATGTGCCCTTGAGAAGAATGTGTATCCAGTTGCTTTTGTATGGTGTGTTCTGTAGATGTCCATTAGGTCCATCTGTTTTAATGTGTTGTTTAGTGCTTCAAAGTCCTTACTTATTTTCTGTCTGGTTGATCTGTCCTTTGGAGTGTGTGGTGTATTGAAGTCTCCTAAAATGAATGCATTGCATTCTATTTCCCTCTTTAATTCTGTTAGTATTTGTCTCACATATGTAGGTGATCCTGTGTTGGGTGCATAGATATTAATAATAGTTATATCCTCTTGTTGGACTGACCCCTTTATCATTAGGTAATGTCCTTCTTTGTCTCTTGTGACTTTCTTGTGACTTATCCTTGATCTTTGCCATTTTAATATTTTTATTGGTGTTATCTTCCTTAGATCCCTTGTGTTGGGAGATCTATGCACCTCCATGGCCTGAGAGACTATCTCCTCCCCCAGATTAGGGAAGTTTTCAGCAATTACCTCCTCAAAGACACTTTCTATCCCTTTTTCTCTCTCTTCTTCTTCTGGTACCCCTATAGTGCGAATATTGTTCCATTTGGATTGGTCACAGTTCTCTCAATATTCTTTCATTCTTAGAGATCCTTTTTTCTCCTGTGCCTCAGCTTGTTTGTTTTCCTCTTCTCTAATTTCTATTCCATTTACTGTCTCTTCTACTACATCTAATCTGCTTTTAAATCCCTCCATTGTATGTTTCATTTCAGATACGGAATTTGTTAATGATCGAATCTCCATCCTAAATTTGTCCCTGAGTTCTTGAGTATTTTCCTGTACTTCCATGAGCATGTTTATGATTTTTATTTTGAAATCTCTTTCAGGAAAATTGGTGAGTTCAGTTTCATTTGGCCCTTTTTCTGGCGTTTCTGAGATTTTTGTTTGAACCAGGTTCCTTTGATGTTTCATATTTGTATGTGGCACCCTCTAGTGCCCAGAAGCCCTAGTCTCTGGAGCTGCTCAGTCCCTGGATTGATGTTGGGGATTGCAGGGGAGTGGTGCTGGTGCCTCGGGGGAGGAAAGAGCTTCTTCCCAGCTGCAGTGCCTGTCTCCACTGTCAGTACCAGTAGGCTGAGCAAACAGGTGTAAGCCTCTGTGTTTTGCATCTGTAGTTGCTGTAGGTGGGGCCTCTCTCTGGCTGGCCTGATGCCAGAGCAGGGACTGCCAGTTTGCAAGCTGGTGCTGGCAGGCCAGGAGGAAGGCACAGTAGGCTGCATATCACAGTGGGGGGCTTCGGAGCTGAGTAGCAGCCAGGGGCATGAAGCTCCTAAAAGTTCCCAATCTGTTGGGCAGAGTGTGCCCAGACAACCTTATCCACCTGTTCCTTCTCCTGTGCTGCAAGCTCTGTGCAAACCCCACCCCTTAAGCAGCCCATTCGCTGCTAGGAAGCCTCTTAGACTGCCTGCCTTTCCTTTGTCCCAGTGGAGCCAGATGTGAATCCCTGTCCACAAACGGCTAGAATCTCAGTTTCTCCAAGTGTTCGACCTGTCGTAGCTTTCCAAACCCAGTGATCTTCAGAGCACCCTGTAGTGTAGGTTTGTGCTCCCAAAGCAGATTTCTAGGGCTGGGTTTTCAGCAGTCCTAGGCTTCCACCCCCTCCCCACTTCATTTCTCTTCCTCCTGCTGGTGAGCTGGGGTGGGGGAAGGGCTTGCATCCCACAGATCAAGGCTTTGGTACGTTACCCTGTTTCATGAGGTCTGCTCTGTTCTTCAGGTTTATGCAGTCGGCTGCAGTCTTCTTTCCTGTTGTTCTTTTAGGATTAGTTGTATTGACTATGTTTTCTTATTATATGTGGTTTTGGGAGGAGTTCTCTGTCTCACCTTTCATGCCACCATCTTGAATTTCCTTGTATATTTTATTCTTAAATTTTCTACTATGGGGGATTGTTCTACTATGTTCCAGGTAATACCTTTGGTGCTGGAGACATTCTGTGCTTCTTGGTATGTGGCATCCTTTACTTTCCTTTTCATTCCCCCATGCCAGGCCCTAAGCTTTTAGAGTCTTCTTTTCTATAGCCAAGGTTCTAAAGTTTCTCAGTGGTATGCATTTATATGACTTTTTTCCTTCCCATTGTGCTGGACACCTTCTTTCACCATAGTGTGACCTTTTAGTCTAGAAATTTCTGTTCTTCAGTTCTGAGAAATTGTTTTGGATCATTTACTTGATAATTTTCACCCCTTCATTTTCTCTGATTTTTTTACAGTACTCTTATTATTTGGAAGTCAGATTTCCTGGAAGGATGCTTTAATTCTCTTTTATCTTTTTGTTTTCCTGTTCCCTCCACCCCAACCTCTGACTTGGTACCTCTTAAATAGTCTAGAAATGCATCCACAAAATTTAGGACAGGGAAATTATTTCAATTCCCAAAGGAGAGAAAGAAAAACAAGATAAATCCTTTGTGTGAAATCTCCACCTTGCCCTTAACATGAATATGGTTTCAAGTATCAGTGGCATTCTCTTAGTCATAAATACTCCCAACAAACAAAATACAAATGTGTTCTTTTTCCTGTTTGACTTGACTTTTAAAAATGCTGCATTCATTCAGATGAATGAGTTTGAGTGGAGCAAAACTTGAACTTGTAATAGATAAGAGAAGAAAAAATTATGGATAATAAAAAGCCAAGTTTCATCTTAGTGTGGATTAAATGTTTTTAGACTTCTTTGCACATAGTTATGATTCAAGGGACATTCAAGAATTAATGCTTCTCTGATAATTGTGGCTCTCTTTTAGCTAACAGAGGTTTCAACATTCCTAATGTGTTCCCCCCAACTTTCACTCCGTGATGTCAACCAAAACCATTCTTTTCTACAGCACAGGTGCACCCACGAATTATAGGCACAGCTCGCGTAGCTTCCTCTTCCAATACGAAGCCCAAGTCTGTCGTTCAGGGAGTATTTGCAGGAATACCTACTGTTCCCATTACTACTGCGCTAAGGCATTAGCCAGAAGAATAAATACTTAGGATAATGTAGGAGACCCAGTAATAGCCATAGAGAGAATGAGGCACATACTTAATTGGAGAGCTGTAGGTCCCATTATCTTACAATAACTCAAAATCATCTCTTCCTTCCCAATTTATCTGTCTGCTGATTGGTTTATTAGCTCTGAGGACATGAAAAGATAGTAGGCTGTGGGAAGGGTCCACATCAGGCTTGGGCTGATCCAGGCTTGCCTACGAATGACCTCCTCCTCATTTCCTCACAGTACTATTTCCACGGCCACTACAGAGTTAAGCTGTAATGTGTGGTGTTGCATCTATTTTGCTTTATGTGCCCTTGATCTGTGAAACTGCACATGGGCTGGGGTGCTGGGCATTAGTGTGCAGGCCATAGGCTGACATGAGTGGGATTAGGTGAGAATTTGAGGGTGAATTCCCTACGGCCCAGTGACCTCATATACCTGCCCCGTGGCAGCCGTACCAGCTGCGGGTGAGGAGGCTTCTGGGACTCAGTCAGATGCAGAGACTGTGCTCGCTCTATCTCATGTCCCATTTCCCTGTATAAAGATGAGCAAACAGAGTGTCAGATTAAGCCCCTTTGTGGCTCTGTCACTTGGACTAATAACAACCAGTGGGGCACTGCAAAGGCAGGTTCAAAACTGTTATTCCAGTTTATTGTTGGGTTTTTTAGTCATTTAAGCTATTGCAGTTTTATGAATTACCAATGTATTTTATATTTTTATATTTCTCAATAAATACTCAAATGTCCTTAAGGATTGAAGCTAAGGACAAACTAGAGATAATCAGTGAATTTTGTAAATTAAGTTCAAGTTGTGGTCCACTCAAACTCATTCATTTGAATATTAAAGGAAATCCTGCAGCAGGGGTAGGTACCTGGTGCTATGGAAGCAAAGGTGGATCCTCTTTTGCACAGACTGTGGCCTATAAAATGGGTTGGAGGGCTCAAAGCTGGCCTAGAGATGAGCTAACAACTGCTGAATATTGCTGGTGAGGTGGTGGGAGCTGAATTACATCTGTGACAGTGGAGAGGAAGAAAGGTGACTATATGAGAGACATTCGGGGTCTGATTACACAGGCCTAGCAACTAATTGACTGGAGGGGAAGTGAGGAGGAGGTGAAAGTGAGGAGGAGGTGACTTACAAGGGAGAAAATAGGGAATTTAATTTTGGATAAGCTAAATTTTATTTGCTCGTGGAATATTTAAGTGGGGATTTGAATCAGAAGTTCAGAAAGGCCATTTGCTCTGGAGATAGGAATTTGGGCATCATTTGCGTATAGGTAATACCTGAAGCTCAGTGAATTGGTGTCTTGGGAGGAGAGTATCTGACCGAGAGGGGTTTGAGGAGATTTGATAATGGAATCTGAGGGAGATGGGACATTTAAGGGGTAGGTGGAGAAGACTGTCTCATATATATCAAGAGAAGAGAGGGTTCAGGACATGAGTAGTTAGCACTGATGGGGTTCAGCGTTGGCTGCAGCAAAATATTCTGTCTTGGCTTATTGGATATTTTAAGCTGAAAGAGTTTGAGAAAACAGCAGAGGTGGGAAGGTCTCTCTGAGCTTCTCCCATCCTTCTTCCCTGAAGTAGGTCATAAGATCTTCATGTGAGAGGGGCCCTCCTATGTCTACAGGAAAGGAGTGTCCTTCCAAGACTGAGGGACACCGAGAAGAGTCTGAGCCAATAGGCCTTCCTAAGTTTCCCCCAGTTCACTGGACTGACCTTGTATTCTTGATCCTATCAGGCTTCTCCATGACTGTCCGCTCTTCAGCAAACCTAGCCTAAAAGCGGGTTTACCGTTCCTTGGGTCTTCACTTCCTTGTGAAGGCTCCTGTGTCATGTACACTTCTTATCATATTAAATTACATGTAAGGTTCTTATTTACTATGTTAAATAAATGTGCATGGTTTTCTTGTATTCATCTGTTTCTGTCAGATCCAGCCAGGAACCATAAGAGGGCTGAGGAAAACCTTTTCCTCCTCTACAGCACCATCAAAGACATTTGTGCAGAGCTTTATAGTGGGTGTGCTTTTGCATCGTTTTCTCATTTAATGCCTGGGGTGTCTCCAGGGGGAATGGGTGTTCTTGGCCTGGGGTGAATCCCCTATAACACTGGTTAAACCGAAATAAGTCAAGGGAAAGCATAGGTTGAGAGAAGGGCTTTTTATTACTCGCAGCTTGCTCGAATTCCCTCGCTCGGCCTGGCCCTGTCTGTCTCCTCGGGCTACTGCTCTCCATGCGCTCTCTCCTTTCTTCCCGGTCAGCCCTAGCACAGCCTGCTTGGTGCTCCGTGTCTGCAGCCACGGCGCCCCCTCACTTCCCCGCCTGCCCCTTCCGGGCCAAACCCCTGGGCAGGTCCCTGGTGACTGGCAGACACCAGGGACAGAGGGGAGCAGAGAACAGTAGTCCTCTCTGCATCCCTCACCTGGGAGGCTGTGGGAGGCTGCAGGGGTAAGTATTGTTGATGTGTAAATGGACTAAAGCCAGGCAGGAGATTCTGGAAGTTCTGCGGTTTACCCCACAGGTGGCTTAACAGGTCATCTAACCTGTCTTATTTTCCTGCTTCTGTAAATATTTTTAGGGAAACTGAGGCCCAGAAATATTCTGATTTATTCAAAATTACAAACACTGTTAAAAGCAAACTCTGGTCTGAAAGAGATTTTTCAGAGTTTATGAGGTGGTTTGAAGAACCGAGCACCCAGGCCACAAAGGGCAGTGGTCACGTGTTGAGCGCTCCTGCGTGGCAGGCCGGGTGCTGGGGTGTTATCTCAGTTCATCTTCGAATCTACACTACAAGTTGTTGACATCATCCTCCACACTTAAAACATGAAGTAAATGAAGTTCAGAGAGGTTAAATAACTCATAAGAAGTTACACAACTAACTGAAATTGGAAAAAGAAGAACGAATGAGGCCCAAAGTCACCAGAAGGAGGGACATAATAAAGATTAGAGAAGAAATAAATAAAATTGAGAAGAATAAAACAATAGAAAAAAATCAATGAAACCAAGAGCTGGTTCTTTGAAAAAATAAACAAAATAGATAAACCCCTAGCCAGACTCATTAAGAAAAAGAGAATCTACACACATAAACACAATCAGAAATGAGAAAGGAAAAATCACGACGGACCCCACAGAAATACAAAGAATCATAAGAGAATATTATGAGAATCTATATGCTAACAAGCTGGAAAACATAGAAGAAATGGACAACTTCTTAGAAAAATACAACCTTCCAAGCCTGACCAAGCAAGAAACAGAAAAACTAAACAGACCAATCACCAGCAACGAAATTGAATTGGTAATCAAAAAACTACCCAAGAACAAAACCCCCGGGCCTGATGGATTCACCTCTGAATGCTACCAGATATATAGAGAAGAAATAACACCGATTCTCCTTAAAGTTTTCCAAAAAATAGAAGAGGCGGGAATACTTCCAAACTCATTCTATGAAGCCAGCATCACTCTAATACCAAAACCGGGCAAAGACCTCACCAAAAAAGAAAGTTACAAGACACTGCTAAGAGAAATTAAAGAGGACACTAACAAATGGAAATGCATCCCATGCTCTTGGCTAGGAAGAATAAATATTGTCAAAATGGCTATACTACCTAAAGCAATCTACAGATTCAATGCAATCCCTATCAAACTACCAACAGCTTTCTTCAATGAACTGGAACAAATAATTCTAAAATTCATATGGAACCACAAAAGACCCCGAATAGCCAAAGCAATCCTGAGAAGGAGGAATAAAACAGGGGGAATTACACTCCCTGACTTCAAGCTCTACTACAAAGCCACAGTAATCAAGACAATTTGGTATTGGCACAAAAACAGACCCACAGACCAGTGGAACAGAATAGAAAATCCAAACATTAACCCAAACATATACAGTCAATTAATATTTGATAAAGTGCCTTGGATATACAATGGGGAGATGACAGCCTCTTCAGCAGCTGGTGTTGGAAAAACTGGACAGCTACATGTAAGAGAATGAAACTGGACTACTGTGTAGCCCCATACACAAAGGTAAACTCAAGGTGGATCAAAGACCTGAATGTAAGTCATGAAACCATAAAACTCTTAGAAAAAAACATAGGCAAAAATCTCTTGGACATAAACATGAGCGACTTCTTCATGAACATATCTCCCCGGGCAAGGGAAACAAAAGCAAAGATGAACAAGTGGGACTATATCAAGCTGAAGAGGTTCTGTACAGCAAGGGACACCATCAGTAGAACAAAAAGACATCCTACAGTATGGGAGAATATATTCATAAAAAACATATCTGATAAAGGATTGACATCCAAAATATATAAAAAACTCATGCACCTTAACAAACAAAAAGCAAGTAATCCAATTAAGAAATGGGCAGAGGACATGAATAGACACTTCTCTAAAGAAGAAATTCAGATGGCCAACAGGCACATGAAAAGATGCTCCACATGGCTAATCATCAGAGAAATGCAGATTAAAACCACAATGAGATATCACCTCACACCAGTGAGGATGGCCAACATCCAAAACACAAACAACAACAAATGTTGGCGAGGATGTGGAGAAAAGGGAACCCTCCTACACTGCTGGTGGGACTGCAAATTAGTTCAACCATTGTGGAAAGCAGAATGGAGGTTCCTCAAAAAACTCAAAATAGAAATACCATTTGACCCAGGAATTCCACTCCTAGGAATTTACCCTAAGAATGCAGCAGCCCAATTTGAAAAGGACAGATGCACCCCTATGTTTATTGCAGCACTATTTACAATAGCCAAGAAATGGAAGCAACCTAAGTGTCCATCAGTAGATGAATGGGTAAAGAAGAAGTGGTACATATACACAATGGAATATTATTCAGCCATAAGAAGAAAACAAATCCTACCATTTGCAACAACATGGATGGAGCTAGAGGGTATTATGCTCAGTGAAATAAGCCAAGCCGAAAAAGACAAGTATCAAATGATTTCACTCATATGTGGAGTATAAGAACAAAGAAAAAATACTGAAGGAACAAAACAGCAGCAGACTCACAGAACCCAAGAACGGACCAATAGTTACCAAAGGGAAAGGGACTGGGGAAAATGGGTGAGAAGGGAGGGATAAGAGGGAAAAAGGGGCATTGCGATTAGCCGACGTAATGTTGGGGGGCACGGGGAGGGCTGTGCAGCTCAGAGAAGACAAGTAGTGATTCTATAGCATCTCACTACGCTGATGGACAGTGACTGTAATGGGGTTGGTGGGGGGGGCCTGATGAAGGGGTAGTTTAATAACCATAATATTGCACATGTAATTGTAGATTAATGATAATAAAATAAATTATATTAAAAAGATAATAATAACAAAAAAAAAGAAGTTACACAACTAGCAAATGGCAGAAGCAGAAAAGAATCCAGGCTGTCTGCTGTCTGTCACATGTGTAGACAAGTCCATCATAATGTATAAATTTCTCCCATCAGGAAGGCTTTCCTGACCCTGTTTTACTTGCTAGTACTTCAGGGCTGTATAAAAATAAAGATCATAATACATAATATTATTTGAAGGGCTTTCTATGTGTGAGACACCAAATGTAATTTGTATATACACTTTTCCTCCCCTCTTTACAATGACCTGAGTGGGAATTACTCTCACTTTATAGATGAGAAAACTGACTCTCAGAGATTGAATAACTTGTACAAAATAAAAAGCAGCACTGTTAGTGTTCTAGCTCAGGTAAGTTCAGCTCCATGTCCTCCTCCTCTTCATCCTGCCTGTCCCTGCTTTTCTCTTTCTCATCTCTTTCCCTTCTCCTCCAATGCTCTTTCATTTGGCCTGCTAACCCACGGGTGACAAGGGTTCATTTAGAGAGTGAGCCTTTTAGGAAAGGGATATATAGGCAAGCCATCTGGGTTAAGAGGAAAGAAGCCCTTAGCTAATGTAATCACACTGTTTGGAACAAATAGCTGAAATGTTCATCAGACACTCTTGGCTCTGATACACCCAAACAGGAATTGTATGATTCTAAGACTGAGAATAAAATTGATATATATTTAAGTAACAATAAAATATATATTTCAGAAATAATAAACCTTGGTGGTCACTCATGATTTGGTTCATTCTTATACAAAAATTATTCACTTCCTATATATAGGACCTGAGAATTCATCTGCTTGTGTATCTATAACATGACACTGAAGTGACTGTGTCTAAGCCCTACTTTGAAGGCCAGTAGTATTCTGTACCCAATACAGGTCTCTTCTCTGTGCTTCAAAAAGCCAGTTAAGAAAGAACATTGCAATTTTATGTGTTAGTGTTCTCTAGGCCAAAGGTGTTGGTCATATTAGTGGAAGAACCTGCAGAAGAAATCCACTAGGAAAAATTAGATACCATGCCCACTCCCTTGGAACTTCATATATGGTGGCTCTTTATAAAAGTATTTATTATGCTCTTTTGCAATTTGTTTATATCTCTGCTCCACAACTTTGAAATGCTTGAGAGTAAGGTCTAGGTCATATATTTATCTTTGTAACTGCAGAGCTTAACACAAATTACATCCTCAAATTTACAGAATCGACCATAGGGACTGAAATACTGATTCCAGGCTTTTCATCACTAAAGATCCATTTAAAACTATTTTTTCTCTCAATGAATTTCCTGTTTTAACTGATTTCTACCAAACAAACTTCAATTGTAAAATGATCTCTGGCTTCTAATCATTGTTGATCTAATCACACAGCATACTAGTTGAAAAATTCCATCCAAGAATAAAGTAATGTGATGTTTTAGCCTTAGCAATGCTATCCCAGTTAAATATTATTTTCATTCAACTATGAAATACTGAAATAACTTGGGACTTCCTCTTTATTCTTAACATTTAATTTTTAAATTTATCCTTATTGATATAGCCAATTTGAACCCATTCTTGCTTAAATACACTCATTAGAATGTTGCACCACTGATAAAGGTTTAGTGATTACCTCTAGGAAGAAAGGGAAGAAGATGAGGGTGGGTGTGTTTTATTTCTACAATGCTTTATTTCTTTTTAAAAAATCTGGGGCAAATATGGCAAAATATAAACCTACCAAATATGGCTCATGGGTGCACAGATATCCAATTTATTTACTGTATGTTTGAAAATTTCATACTTTAAAAAATGAAGCAGCTGATTTCAAATGCCTATTTTAAGCAAGCACCCATATAAAAAGTTGTTAATACGTTTATTCATGAAAAAAAATACCGGGACTTATCTTCTGAGATCCTAGATTATAAGCATTTGTCCTTAACCTTAGAAAGGACAACTTTAAGAACATGAAAGTAAGTATAGAATTCTAATTATTGACAACAGGAAAAGACAGATCTCAAGAGATACAAAGTTTTCAAAACCTGAACTTTTGATATTTAAAGTTAAGAGTTCATTAAGCCTACATAACCTAAATTACCATGTTTATTCAGATGACTCAGATGTTTAGTCTACACATCTGTAAAATTTCCGACACCCTTTTTTCAACAGCCTGTTTTACAGCACTACTTTGAGCCCAATACCATCCAGATAAAAGCCATGAGCCCCTGCACCCTGTCTCGTCAGCACATCCAGATTCAGTCCTCTTATTCCAGTGACTGAAGTCATGCGGGTCAGAAACTCAGGGCAATTTTTAGGTCACTGGGTCTTACATTGTTGGTATTTGCTTCACCCTATGGTTTCTTTCCAGGAGTCTTTTTAAGGTTATGTCCACTTTATGAAGATTATTTCTGTTTAAGAAGCACTATGTGCATAAATACACTCAACCTGGCATACAGAAACTGAAACAAAACCAGTGAGTGACGGTACATGAGTGGGGGAGGGCTCCCCAGTCAACACTGCAAAATGGTCACCCTTTCCTCAGGTTGCCTCACCTACCTGAAGGGACATATGACCACCTGACATACAAGCTGAGTGACTCTCTAGACTACATACTGGTAAAGGCTAAGTTTTTAATACAGTATGTTAATAGAAGTTCAGATATTTTCCTTGCTCCCCATGGAACATCTTATGAACTTCAGCAGCTAAAACTCTGGACTATAGTCTGTGTGATATTTCTGAAACTCAAAATGTCATGCTGTCCCCCAACTTATCATCTCCTTCTACGCCATATACACTAACACTCCAGAGACTTTTTATTATTCTTAAAATGAAGACCAGAATCTTTAACAGTTTTTCATCACAGCTTTTCATAATTTGCCCTCTGTCTCCTTGTCTAGCCTCATCTTACTGAAACTAACCCTTGCTCTTTGCTACAAAGAAATGCAGAAACAAATCCTCCTTATTATGGTTCATTCTAGTACTTAGTAAAGTCGTAATTTTACTTGTATATGTTATTACTTTAGTATCTCTCTCCCATACCATAAGATATATATGCTTTTGTTCATTATCTAATATCTACCATAGTGCCTGGCTCAATTTTTTTTTTTGATGAACAAATGATCCAAACAAGAAAGAAGATAAAGTATTCTTCAAAACATTGATATTTGCACAGGGCATTTGCCAATAAACTAGATGGAAGAAGGATGTGTAAAAAACCAAAGGGTCAAACAATAAGGAGAAATATAAGAAACCAACTCTGCTGACACCTTGACCTACAACATCCAGCTACAGATTTTGAGGAAATTCTGTTGCGTGAGCCACTCAGTCTGCCATACTTTGTTATGACAACCCTACAAACCACGAGTTCTTATCTTCCTTTATCTTCTGGAGGCCCCCTGGCTCACCTGGACTTCTTTAGGAAGGAAGCTGAAAGTGTGGTCTGAAGGTCTTCTATTTCTCTAGCAGCGATAGGTATTGGGAAAATGGTCCAAGGTCGTGGGCTCTCCAGACTATGGCAGAGCAGGGCAGGAACCTCCCTCTCCATCTCTGCTCTTCACCATGTTTCTGACCAAACAACAAACATATTAATTCTTTTTTTACTTCCCTTTTTTTGCTTCTGCCTCCATTTTTTCCTTATATAAATTGCCAAGATCCTATTGGTCCAATCCTAATTATCCAATCCAGTTACTTTGCATCACTCAGGAAAAGAACATAACAGAGTGACTAAAAATAAGTGAAAAGACCAGTGACGGTAAATATTTTTTTCCCAGCAGAGACCTATGAAGGACATATCTCAGTTTTAAATCATACGCATCTCACTCTGAAATGTTTTCTTTCATAAAATGTACTCATTCCTTCCCCATCTGAACCATATCTGAAATAGATCTCAATACTACTTCTTGTTCCCATGTTTTCCCTTTTCTCTTTTTGTAGTTCCTGGTCCCAATGGGAACCTTGATGTCTCTGCTGTACATCTGGCTATATTCCCAGAGCTTCCATTTTCATGTGGCACATCTTTATGCTCGTTTTGGGTACCCCAGCGCCCAGCATATTGTTGGCCAGAGATACCTGAAAGGTAACTTTTGTTCCTCTGGTGTTCATTCTACTGGAGGAGAGGATGGGGTGGGGATTGCTGGTTAGATTTCTGTATCTATATAGGTTTATACAAGTTAACTAGCATCAAGCAGTTAACTGAGTCCCTTTTTTCTATTGTATCTTTTGGTTTTCCTCAGGATCTGGTGTGGTGAAGGATGAAGAGGGGGCAATGTATTGGTTTAGGTAAGAAAGAGGGAATCTACCAAAAGCAAAACTCCAGGGTGGTCATTTCAGGAAGTGTGAAATAGAAAACCTCATGATTTTGGTGCTTTTTCCCTAGAACAGAAATAAGGTAGAAATAAAAACTCTCTTAATATTAAAGTCTCGGGAACATCTCCACTTTTTCCACTTGGTGGTGAGGTAGGAGGTGATGTGGCTGATGCTTTTAAAAACAGTTTACACAATGTAAGCTAATAATAGATTAGCTTTAAAAGAGCTATATTGGAGCATTTATACCTTTTAAATCAAGATTCAGAACATCAATGATTTTATTAATGGTGTTGTTCTGTATTAGCATTATCTATTTTAGTAAAGTTCTGAGCTCTTGATCATAAGAGACACACTGATTTGAAATTTAAAAATATAAATACATCTTACTTATTATTTAATCCATTTTTTGGCCTAAATTTTATTCAACTGATTTGTATGCAGTGTGATAAATTTTCTACAGGCAGCTTTCTTGACTCTGATTGTGGAGCATTGACCTGACGGTTCTCACAGAAAAATATCTCATATTAAATTTGCAGTTTGAGAAAGTAAGAAGAACTTTGAAACACAGTTAGACACCCCATTTGAAATAAATAGGCTCTGAGAGGTTAGAAACTCCCCTCAACATGGAGACCATGGTAGAAAATAAGGATGTTAGGTGCAAGACCAAAGCACACTTAATATAGAGAACTGGCTTTGGGTTCATGTAGTCTCAATTTATTCAAATGTAGAAATCTTCTAGAAGGTAATTTTGCTCTAGTACTCTTGACATCTGTGTTGCTCAGTATGGCAGCCACTAGCCACACAGGCTGCTGACCACTTGAAATGTGATTGTTCTGAATGGAGATATGCTGGACATGTAAAAAACACCCTGGATTTCCAAGATTTCACATGGAGAAAGGAATGTAAAATATCTCATTAGTAATTCTTTATATTTATCACATATTGAATGATCCTGTGTTAGATATATAGGGTTAAATAAAATACGTTTTTTAAATTAACTTGACCTATTTCGTTTAAAACTTTCAATGTGGCTACCAGGAAATTTAAAATTACACAAGGCTTGCATTATGTTTCTATTGAGAAATACTGATGTATAGAGTCTCTTCTGACCCTGAAGAGTGTTTGGCTATTTGAGAGGAAAGGGAACGTGGTTCTGGCTTTGCCATTACCCATGTACTGATGAGCTCATCCTTCTCAGATGTTCTCTTTCTTCTCTCTGGAAGAGAAATTGGCAAACTCGTCTGCGTATTAGAATCTCCAGGGGAGCTTTTAAAACCTGCTGTGCCCAGCTCCAGACTGACTGAATTGAGGGAAAAAGCTCCCCAGGTGGCTGTAAGGTGTAGCCAGGTCAATCCACCATCCTAGAAGTCTACAATCATTTATAAAGGAAATGGGAACCAGCAGAGGAATCCATTTCCGTAGCACATTTCAACACAGAGTTTAAAGTGGATGTTCTGATAAAGTTCACCTCCAACAGAAGACATACCTTTGAGAACCAGGAAGGGAAGAACAGGACTGGAGAGCGGCTGTGCTTGGTTGGTGACTGACTATATTGGCTGAAGCTCTTGCTCCTGGGAGCTCAGGCCCACACCTGCACCACTGGCATCGCCAAGCAGGCACTTGTTAGAAGTGTGGCATCTGAGGTCCCAGTCCAGACTTACTGAAGTGGAATCTCCAGTCAGACCAGATTCTAGGCTGACTAGTTTGTGCATTAAAGTTGTAGAAGTGTTGCCCTAAACAGCATTTTGCCATAGTCAGGCCCTCCCTTACATGGGACCACGCAATTAAAGGCCAGTTTGAAAAATCACTGCATCTTTTCAGTGATAGCTTTCACTGATTGTGCCTTTGTCCTGCTTTCACTGTCAGGAATGGGTGGGGAAAGCAGGACATGGGCAAGATGTCCCCCTTACAAAATAATTTATGCCAAATGAGGAAAACACTGAAAAAGCAAAAATCACCTATAATCCCTAGCACAGCAAAAACTACTTTTGACATTTTGGTGAGTAGTATTCCAGACATTTTTCTTTTTTCTTTTTTAATATAATTTATTTTATTATCATTAATCTACAATTACATGTGCAACATTACGGTTATTAAACTACCCCTTCATCAGGTCCCCCCCACCGACCCCATTACAGTCACTGTCCATCAGCGTAGTGAGATGCTATAGAATCACTACTTGTCTTCTCTGAGTTGTACTGCCCTCCCCGTGCCCCCCCAACATTACATCTGCTAATCGTAATGCCCCTTTTTCCCTCTTATCCCTCCCTTCCCGCCCATTTTCCCCAGTCCCTTTCCCTTTGGTAACTATTGGTCCGTTCTTGGGTTCTGTGAGTCTGCTGCTGTTTTGTTCCTTCAGTATTTTTTCTTTGTTCTTATACTCCACATATGAGTGAAATCATTTGATACTTGTCTTTTCGGCTTGGCTTATTTCACTGAGCATAATACCCTCTAGCTCCATCCATGTTGTTGCAAATGGTAGGATTTGTTTTCTTCTTATGGCTGAATAATATTCCATTGTGTATATGTACCACTTCTTCTTTATCCATTCATCTACTGATGGACACTTAGGTTGCTTCCATTTCTTGGCTATTGTAAATAGTGCTGCAATAAACATAGGGGTGCATCTGTCTTTTTCAAATTGGGCTGCTGCATTCTTAGGGTAAATTCCTAGGAGTGGAATTCCTGGGTCAAATGGTATTTCTATTTTGAGTTTTTTGAGGAACCTCCATACTGCTTTCCACAATGGTTGAACTAATTTGCAGTCCCACCAGCAGTGTAGGAGGGTTCCCTTTTCTCCACATCCTCGCCAACATTTGTTGTTGTTTGTGTTTTGGATGTTGGCCATCCTCACTGGTGTGAGGTGATATCTCATTGTGGTTTTAATCTGCATTTCTCTGATGATTAGCCATGTGGAGCATCTTTTCATGTGCCTGTTGGCCATCTGAATTTCTTCTTTGGAGAAGTGTCTATTCATGTCCTCTGCCCATTTCTTAATTGGATTATTTGCTTTCTGTTTGTTAAGGTGCATGAGTTCTTTATATATTTTGGATGTCAACCCTTTATCAGATACGTCATTTATGAATATATTCTCCCATACTGTAGGAAGTCTTTTTGTTCTACTGATGGTGTCCTTTGCTGTACAGAAGCTTTTCAGCTTCATATAGTCCCACTTGTTCATTTTGCTTTTGTTTCCCTTGCTCGGGGAGATATGTTCATGAAGAAGTTGCTCATGTTTATGTCCAAGAGATTTTTGCCTATGTTTTTTTCTAAGAGTTTTATGGTTTCATGACTTACATTCAGGTCTTGATCCACCTTGAGTTTACCTTTGTGTATGGGGCTAGACAGTAGTCCAGTTTCATTCTCTTACATGTAGCTGTCCAGTTTTTCCAACACCAGCTGCTGAAGAGGCTGTCATCTCCCCATTGTATATCCAAGGCACTTTATCAAATATTAATTGACTGTATATGTTTGGGTTAATGTTTGGATTTTCAGTTCTGTTCCACTGGTCTGTGGGTCTGTTTTTGTGCCAATACCAAATTGTCTTGATTACTGTGGCTTTGTAGTAGAGCTTGAAGTCAGGGAGCATAATTCCCCCTGTTTCATTCCTCCTTCTCAGGATTGCTTTGGCTATTCGGGGTCTTTTGTGGTTCCATATGAATTTTAGAATTATTTGTTCCAGTTCATTGAAGAAAGCTGTTGGTAGTTTGATAGGGATTGCGTTGAATCTGTAGATTGCTTTAGGTAGTATAGCCATTTTGACAATATTTATCCTTCCTAGACAAGAGCATGGGATGCATTTCCATTTGTTAGTGTCCTCTTTAATTTCTCTTAGGAGTGTCTTGTAGTTTTCAGAGTACAGGTCTTTCACTTCCTTCATTAGGTTTATTCCTAGGTATTTTATTCTTTTTGATGCAATTGTGAATGGAATTGTTTTTCTGATTTCTCTTTCTGTTAGTTCATCATTAGTGAATAGGAAAGCAACAGATTTCTGTGTGTTAATTTTGTATCCTGCAACTTTGCTGAATTCAGATATTGGTTCTAGTAGTTTTGGAATGGAGTCTTTAGGGTTTTTTATGTACAATATCATGTCATCTGCAAACAGTGACAATTTGACTTCTTCTTTACCAATCTGGATGCCTTGTATGTCTTTGTTTTGCCTGATTGCTGTGGCTAGGACCTCCAGTACTATGTTGAATAACAGTGGAGAGAGTGGGCATCCTTGTCTTGTTCCCGATCTTAGATGAAAAGCTTTCAGCGTCTCGCCGTTAAGTATGATGTTAGCTGTGGGTTTGTCATATATAGCCTTATGATGTTGAGGTACTTGCCCTCTATACCCATTTTGTTGAGAGTTTTAATCATGAATGGATGCTGAATTTTGTCAAATGCTTTTTCAGCATCTATGGAGATGATCATGTGGCTTTTGTTCTTCTTTTTGTTGATGTGGTGGATGATGTTGATGGATTTTCGAATGTTGTACCATCCTTGCATCCCTGGGATGAATCCCACTTGATCATGGTGTATGATCACCTTGATGTATTTTTGAATTCGGTTTGCTAATATTTTGTTGAGTATTTTTGCATCTACGTTCGTCAGGGATATTGGTCTGTAATTTTCTTTTTTGGTGAGGTCTTTGCCCGGTTTTGGTATTAGAGTGATGCTGGCTTCATAGAATGTGTTTGGAAGTATTCACTCCTCTTCTATTTTTTGGAAAACATTAAGGAGAATGGGTGTTATTTCTTCTCTATATGTCTGGTAGAATTCAGAGGTGAATCCATCAGGCCCAGGGGTTTTGTTCTTGGGTAGTTTTTTGATTAACAATTCGATTTCGTCACTGGTGATTGGTCTGTTTAGTTTTTCTGTTTCTTGCTTGGTCAGTCTTGGAAGGTTGTATTTTTCTAAGAAGTTGTCCATTTCTTCTATGTTTTCCAGCTTGTTAACATATAGATTCTCATAATATT
>JAVSCE010007676.1:0-15170 GCA_032199065.1 Smutsia gigantea | reverse complement strand
CATACTTAACAGCGAGAAGCTGAAAGCTTTTCATCTAAGATCAGAACAAGACAGGGATGCCCACTCTCTCCACTGTTATTCAACATAGTACTGGTGGTCCTAGCCATGGCAATCAGACAAATCAAAGAAATACAAGGCATCCAGATTGGTAAAGAAGAAGTCAAATCGTCACTATTTGCAGATGACATGATATTGTACATAAAAAACCCTAAAGACTCCACTCCAAAACTACTAGAACTAATATCTGAATTCAGCAAAGTTGCAGGATACAAAATTAACACACAGAAATCTGTTGCTTTCCTATACATTAATGATGAACTAACAGAGAAATCAGAAAAACAATTCCGTTCACAATTGCATCAAAAAGAATAAAATACCTAGGAATAAACCTAACGAAGGAAGAAAGACCTGTACTCTGAAAACTACAAGACACTCCTAAGAGAAATTAAAGAGGACAATTAACAAATGGAAATGCATCCCATGCTCTGGCTAGGAAGAATAACATTCTCAAAATGGCTATACTACCTAGCACCCACAGATTCAATGCAATCCCTATCAAACTACCAACAGCTTTCTTCAATGAACTGGAACAAATAATTCTAAAATTCATATGGAACCACAAAAGACCTAAATAGCCAAAGCAATCCTGAGAAGGAGGAATAAAACAGGGGGAATTACGCTCCCTGACTTCAAGCTCTACTACAAAGCCAGTAATCAAGACAATTTGGTATTGGCACAAAAACAGACCCACAGACCAGTGGAACAGAATAGAAAATCCAAACGTTAACCCAAACATATGCAGTCAATTAATATTTGATAAAAGAGCCTTGGATATACAATGGGGAGATGACAGCCTCTTCAGCAGCTGGTGTTGGAAAAACTGGACTGCTACATGTAAGAGAATGAAACTGGACTACTGTCTAGCCCCAAACACAAAGGTAAACTCAAGGTGGATCAAAGACCTGAATGTAAGTCATGAAACCATAAAACTCTTAGAAAAAAACATAGGCAAAAATCTCTTGGACATAAACATGAGCAACTTCTTCATGAACATATCTCCCCCGGCAAGGGAAACAAAAGCAAAAATGAACAAGTGGGACCATATCAAGCTGAAAAGCTTCTGTACAGCAAAGGACACCATCAGTAGAACAAAAAGACCTCCTACAGTATGGGAGAATATATTCATAAAAAACGTATCTGATAAAGGGTTGACATCCAAATATATAAAGAACTCATGCACCTTAACAAACAGAAAGCAAATAATCCAATTAAGAAATGGACAGAGGACATGAATAGACACTTCTCCAAAGAAGAAATTCAGATGGCCAACAGGCACATGAAAAGATGCTCCACATCACTAATCATCAGAGAAATGCAGATTAAAACCACAATGAGATATCACCTCACACCAGTGAGGATGGCCGACATCCAAAACACAAACAACAACAAATGTTGGCGAGGATGTGGAGAAAAGGGAACCTCCTACACTGCTGGTGGGACTGCAAATTAGTTCAACCATTGTGGAAAGCAGTATGGAGGTTCCTCAAAAAACTCAAAATAGAAATACCATTTGACCCAGGAATTCCACTCCTAGGAATTTACCCTAAGAATGCAGCAGCCCAGTTTGAAAAAGACAGATGCACCCCTATGATTATCGCAGCACTATTTACAATAGCCAAGAAATGGAAGCAACCTAAGTGTCCATCAGTAGCTGAATGGATAAAGAAGAGGTGGTACATATACACAATGGAATATTATTCAGCCATAAGAAGAAAACAAATCCTACCATTTGCAACAACATGGATGGAGCTAGAGGGTATTATGCTCAGTGAAATAAGCCAAGCCGAAAAAGACAAGTATCAAATGATTTCATTCATATGTGGAGTATAAGAACAAAGAAAAAAACTGATGTAACAAAACAGCAGCAGACTCACAGAACCCAAGAACGGACTAATAGTTACCAAAGGGAAAGGGACTGGGGAAGATGGGTGGGAAGGGAGGGACAAGGGGGGAAAAGGGGCATTACGATTAGCAGATGTAATGTTGGGGGGGCATGGGGAGGGCTGTACAACTCAGAGAAGAGAAGTAGTGATTCTATAGCATCTCACTACGCTGATGGACAGTGACTGTAATGGGGTTGGTGGGGGGACCTGATGAAGGGGGTAGTTTAATAACCATAATATTGCACATGTAATTGTAGAATAATGATACCAAAGTAAATTATTAAAAAAAATACTCAAAATAAAATAAAATAAAATGCTCCAAAAAGTCGTCTTAAGGGAGATACCAATGACCCCATTAGCACTAGCAGCAAGAGTCAGACCGGGAGACTGATTATGGTTATCCTCGAGGCCATGTCTGTTTTAGTGAAATCGGAGAAAAGAAAATACTGCTGTGTTGTTAAAAAAAAAAAGTTAGGATATTAAGAACCATTGAGTTATATACTTAAAATGAATGAACTATATGGTAAGTAAATTACATCTCAATAAAGCTGTTTTGTCCTTCAAGCCAAGAATAGGGAAGAGTGCATCACCTCACTGTATGTATCGCGCAGCAGTGTGATCTGACAGTGAAGCAAATGGGACTCTGCACAGAAAGAAAGCATGTAGGGAGAACCATATGGTAACAATAGGCGGCCAATATGTAACAAATGCCTGTTGGTAAGTATAAAAAAATCCTAAATGACTTAAAAAATAGATTATAGGAGCATTGCCCAATGAAATTGTTATGACTATCTTATACTCATGAAAATGCCTTCACTAAGTTAGCTTTTGCTGTGAAAAGCCATGGTAAACACAGCGAAAGAAAACAAAGACCCGTCGTCCCTCAGGCCAGTACTCCGCACATGTCCTGTGCCAGGCCCCATAGGAGGTATGGGAGTACTGATCAGTGTTTCGCACAGCGAGACAGCTGAGCAGGAAAGACAATGTGATCAAACACCGACTGGGGCCAACAGGCTCCTGGACAATCCGTGCTCATCTCCCTCTGGTTCAGCGCCATCGCCTACACCAGATGAGGCTGCGCGAACTTGTTCTCTCCACGCCACTGGCTTCTGGTGCTTCGGCCCTAACAGAGCAGACGTCTGAGATGGACTCAACCAGAGCCCAAGAAGGTCTGCGGAGGCTTCTCCTTCCACAGGAGCGAGCGAGCATCCCTATGAATTCCTGGTAACTTGATCGATGTGGCCTGGTAATCTACCACCCCTGATCGTCATGATTTCAAAACCCCGCATAAACACCAAATTGTCAGCATCTTTACTTTGGGCATGCTGTGTTCAAGACAGCACATTCTTGCTGTGGAAAGTGCCCTGATTGAAACACCTCCCCAAATAAGCAACTAGAATGTCCATGGAGGATCCCAGAGCAACACAGTGATTCTCTTCGCGGCTAAAACTTGAAAACTGCATTTTCTCAACACCTGAAAAAGGGAACTGTGTCTGTGCATTGAAGATTTTCACTAAGAAGGAACCCAAAACTTCCCCAAAGTTGATTTCCTCATTTATCTCCCTAACCTTGGTACACTTCTCTGAATTGTAGCATTTACACTTACTGGATCTTATATAGACACAGTTAAAGGCTATAGAAGCGGCTTTCTGATTTTCTAAAGAATCAGAGGGGCGGTGTAAAAGAACATGAAATTGTGAAATTTGGAAGAAGGATAAACCATCCCAAAGGCTGCAGAAAGGAAACACACATTCGTGTGCTCAACACCCAAGTGCTTCTGCTGTTAGGAGCTGCCCCGAGTCCCCCTGGGGTCCCTCACACCAGAACCTCAGAATGCGACTGCATCTGGAGACACGCTCTGTAAAGAGGTAATTAGGCTGATACCACAGCACTGGTGTTCTTCCAAGATGACATCCAGACTCAGGCACGCACAGGCAGGGCCGAGCACACGAGGACAGAGGGCGAAGATGGGAGGCTCTGTGCCAGGGCCCGGATAGTATGGGAATGCTGAGCAAAATTATTCTCTCTCCAGTTCCTGAACAGGAAGAGCAGAAGGGAAGGAGGCTCATGATTGTCTTGCCACACCCTCCCCCTCTGTCCAACATTAAATAAACCAAATGTATTTGGATATGATTCCTCTTCTTCCCTGCAGACCTCTATAGGATGGGGTCATGCACCATGCAGGCTGTTACTAGGATTCCCTAAGTAACAAAGCTCACACAATGCAGGCTCTTAGGAAAATCATCATTTTCACAGTTGGGGGTCACCCAGGACCCTGAAGGCAGCCCATGCCCATTAAACCCGCCTCTGGGGCACTGGGAATCAGGCCGCAGAACACCTGTAAAGCTCCCAGGGCAGCCCGGGTGAGAAGTGGGATCCAGGCAAAGGGGGTGCATCCTCTGCAAAGCCGAGGAGAAGGGAGGGAGTCAGGACTGCGGTTTACCTGCTGGGGGGGGGGACTGATGAGCACAGACCTGGAGAACCACTGAGCCAGAAAAGAGATCAAGGTCAGGAACCCTACTGGGGCCCAAAGGCTTTCACCTGGAACCTCCCGTGGCCTTGGTAAGTCCATGCTGTTATTACTATTCACAAACTATTGTCAGTGGCTACAGTTGTGGCAGGAGATGGGGGAGGGGGGGCAGAGCTAATCCTGCAGGTGCGCTGAGCCTATGGAATGTTTGGGGACAGCAGGTGGACTGTTCCCACATCCAGCACGGAGACTAAGCTTCTGCAAAGTGGGCACATCACACCCACAGGGCCAGGGCAAGGCGTCAACTCCAACCGGAGAGTTCACAAAGAATTATTTGTGGGGGAGGGTAGGGAGACCAGGCGAAAGGGACATCCGCCCGCCTCATCAGGATGCTGAACATGGATGGCTCTCCTGAGCCTCCGCTCTGCCATCACATGGGGCCAAGCTCCCCATTACCACTTCCACCCCAGCCCTGACTGGTGGCTGATACCTGGTATTGCTTTAGAAATAGCCTGGAGAAAATGCTTTCACCATGGGTATGGTTAGAGGTTTACAAGTGAAACTTACTCCAGTTTTGCACAGGGGGAGTTACTTCTAGTTGAAATACACCTAAAAATCCCATGAAGGGCTGGGAATAACTGAATGCAACATCCAAAAATACACATTATTTTGGGAAAAATCCAGGAGTGTTTTCCTACTGTTACATTTCCAGATTTCATGAGTTGCAGTCGATCCAGATAATGAGAATTTGAGATGTAAAGTCAAGTATAATTCAGCAGAACTGAGGGGCCAAAGGAATTCTCTCTCAGTATTTTCAAAGAAAAATGGGAATAGTTTCAAAAAGCTAGGGGGAAAAAAATGAAGAAGCAGTACTTTTAAAACAGAGCACCGTTTTTACAACTTTAAAGCCATGGATAATTTAGGGACATAAAAATGTGTGATGTGGTCTGTGCATGAAAGTGTAGGATTTAGTATAAATGGAATTTTAAGCTATATACTCTATCCAATTTCAAATGTAGTAATTGAATTTGCTTTAATTGCTTTTAAATGGTGCTGGCAGAATTCTTAAATTTTTTCTGCCCCTGTATTAGAAGCAGTCAGACTTGAATACAGAAGAATTGTTATAATAATAAAATAAAACCAAGGTTTCTGGACATGGTGTCCTCTCCACTGCCAAGCAGGTCCAGAAGCTACTTACTTGAACAAAAGAAAAGGAGAAAGATGAGAGAAAAGGCCCTCACGTTTCATTAAAATTAACACCTGGTTTATAAAATGTATGTTCATTTTAAAAGACGTCAACTGTAAGAATTTTTCCATGTTTGTTTTTAAAAATCACCTCTGTTAAGTCCTCTAAAATGAGGAATTCACAGATGTTATACACACATTCATAGGGTTTTCCATTCTGTGGTGGGTTCTGTTTATTGCTCAATTTGGCACATTTCTGGATGTTAACCCATTCTTCCACGTTCTGAACAGGGAAAATATCTGGATGGAGGTTCTCTAATACCGTTTACCCCGAGCCTCATTACTTCTTTCTTGTTCATTCCCAATTGCATAAGTTGTCGTGCCTCGGCCCTCTACGGTACCTAAAGGAATCTGAAATCGTCACACAACGGCGTCCGGGAACTCCCTTCACCAAGCCCGAATCAGCAGTGCAGGCGAACGCTGGGTGTGGCCATCACCTCTCAAAGGCCTGCCTTTGACTTCTCGATCCAAGACACCTGTGGCCACTGCAGAGAGCAGAGGCGGCAAATGGGCTGGACAATACATATGGCAGGCTTTGTGGGGCCATACAGTCTGCTCCTACCCAGCTCTGCCCCAAGGGACAAAAACAGCCCGAGTCAGGACAGAAAACAGCAGGCGAGGCTGTATCCCAATAAAACTTGACTTTCAAAAGTGGGCCACAGGTGTACTTTGCCCTGACAGAGAGCATTATCAAATCTTGCTTCAGGCACTTCCTTTGTGATTTCATTTTAACAAGTCATACACTGATTTTTAAATAGTTTCCCAAGAGAAATAAAGAAACGCAGTACTCAGAGAAGTCTTCAATTCAGTATTTTTCAGTGCTGGTTTCCCAGGGACGGTCAACAACATCCTTCGATGGGGTAATAGCCACTGTAATGTGCTACCAAGACCCCCTTTCAGGGCGCCACCCTCCCATGCCAGGAATTGCCCTCACCCAAAGTCATGGTCAGTGGGAGGAGTGTAGAAAGGGCCCCCTGACGTGAGTCAGGACTGCTTGCCTGGGCCATCCCACCCTGGAAGACCTCCCACCCCCCCGGGGTCAGCTGCGGCCCGTGACTTCACGGCAGCCTGGCTTCTCCTGCCCAATCTGGCCTCCGCCCCCACCCCAGCCCCTCAGGTGTGGATCCTGACAGCCCACCAACCTGAGAACTTTGTGGATGATATCCTCACCTCAGGGTCTGCTTTTCTAGAAACCCGATGTGCACCAGCGGGACTCACCTTCTCAGGGGCCCACAAGTCACAGAGGCTGGGGAATTCTGCAAAGGCAGGCTGGACACCATTCTCCACTTTCGGCATTGATGTGATAGAAGTCTCCTCCCTCACAGCCAGTTTCCCTTATCCAAGACACCAATGCCTTACATTTTACATTTCCAATTCAAGTGGGTTTTAGGGCATCTGATGAAGAACTGCTAACTCTTCAAATGGGAAATTATGTCTGTTCCTAAGACTTCCCTCAATTAGGACAATTCCTGGGAAACAACGCTGAGCTAAAAATGACTAAATAATCCATGAAAATTCACTTTCAAAATACTTATGTAGTGGTATATACACATAGTAGAATATGACTTGGCCATAAAAAGGAAGCATGCCATGATTCATGCCACGCCGTGGTTGAATCTTGAAAACATTATACTAAGTGAAGGCATCTAGAACACAAAAGAACAGATACTGCTTGATCGTCCTCCTGTGAGGTCCCTAGAGGAGTCGGTCGCAGAGACAGAGAGTGACATGGTGGCTGCCAGGGGCCGAGCTGTTGTGTACTGGGTAACAAGCTTAGTTCTGCAAGAGGAAAACAGGTCCAGAGTGACTGCACAGTGGTGTGGGGGGAGTCACCTGCCTTTGTCACACAACATCCAGGTACCACGTGGTCCTAGAAGGCCAAAGTGTTTACCAGATGGCCCTTTGCACACAAGTTTTCTGACCCATGACAAAAACGAGCCAGAATATCCGAAAACATATTTTAATGCACATTTAGGGTCAGTGGCTAACTATGGGCTAATGGGGTAATGGCCCATGTTTTCTTAAGGTTGCACTACAGTGATAAAGCAGAGATGAGATCTAAAGTCATTTACGCACAGGGCTCCATACAACAGAAGTGTTCGCGGCCCTCTTCCCTAATAATCCCTCTCTTCCATTAACAGAAGACGGTGGTGTCTGTGGAGAGACTGGGATGACGTCCTCAGAGGCGGTCTTCCTAACACGGCCTATCCCACACCTCCGAGCGCGGCGGGCAGCTGGCAGCCAGGCCCCGTCACTGCCAGGTGGGTCTCGGCCCCAGTCCCGGGACTGCCCTCCATGCCCTGCAGGGTCCTAGCGCTCCCTTGTCGCCCAGGCCAGACCCCAATCTGCAGCCTCTGAATAAACCACCCAACCGACTGCGGCATTCTCCGAGCAGATGTGGAATCCCACAGATGGTCACAGGGATTCCTGCGGGAGCTCAAGCAACAACACCCCCGTCACCTCTGGGGAACAGGGGAGTCCAGCACACACCTACAACACTGGGGCACAGAGGCCTGAGAAATGAACAGCTCTAAAAACTTGAGTTGTTCAGAACACGAATGCACGAAGCTGGCCTCTGTGGACCCTGCAGCCATAGGCTTAAGACAGTTTTGATATGATGGGGGAAAAAAATCAAAAGAGGGAAAAAAACTTTCAAAAGACAAGAAACTGTATGAAACCCAAATGCCAGAGGCCACAGGCAGAGGGTACAGGGACACTGCCCCCTCGCTGGTCCCCACGGTGTTGGGGCTGCCCGGCCAGCAAGGGCCAGCACGTCCCACCCGGCCGCCCCGCACGACCCTGCGCCTCGGGAGCCCCACCAGGGCCAGCTCTGCGTGTGGGAGCCGGCGCAGCACCTGTCCCGCTTCAGGCAGTTTCGTTCGCTCAGACAGGATTCAAAAACAGAGCGCGGAAAAACTTAAGAGACACACAGCCGGTGTGCTATTCCGTGCGCTTACTCTGAACTCACATCCTGCCCCACCCCAGGGGAGTAAGTGGGAGACGCTGCCCAGGAGAACCTTTGGGGCCAGATTTCTGCTTAGCAGTCCACTAGGCTTCACCAAGAGGCTGTGCCCTTGCACTTGCACACGCACACGCACACGCTCATGCATACACTCATGCTCACACAAGCACAGTCTTGCTCACGCTCATGCATGCTGCCCTCACTCCTCTGGCTCCGCACACAGGCAGTGGGATTAGAAAGGCGAGTGAGGCAGGAACGTTCCTGGGCGCATTACTAAATGTTTAAGCATTCAACCCTCTCAGGCAAACAGAGGAAAAATAAACTTAAAGACACCTCTCACTTCCAACAAGATCGGGGCTGGTTTTACTCCAAAGCCACTCTGGGAAAAATTATTTTCCCTGTGCATACTAACAAGGAAAAATACAGAGGGCCATGTGCACGTCAAAAGGTTGGGTTTACACAACAACCTGAATGCCCGCAAAGTTGGTACTGTTTTATGCGTCGCCTAAACTTTAAACACCAACACACATTTCTATTACAGATGAAATGAGTTCTTGTCTCTGCTCACAATCAGTTGTTAAACAGCAAAGAAGCACAGGCAAAACAACACTCAGGAGAATCGACAATTTTTCCACTAAAATCCGGATCATTTCCTTTTGAAAAGAAAAACACTCTAATGTAAATCTCAACAAAAACGTCATCCTATACCATTTGGATACTCCAGGGAAACTCTCCTAACAGGAGCAGTGAGGTTCAGAGGACTCCCCACGGTTATTTGCTATTACAAGTTAGTTTTGTTTCCACTTTTGTTATTTGTCCAAACACTAGGAACAGGATCCAAAAAAAAAAGGCTTACGTTGAATTCGACAATCAGGGACAATGTTTTCAACATTCAAAGCAAGTCAACTTAGTCTCTGACCTCAAGTCTAATAGGAATTTAGAAGGAAGACAAAAATAACCAAGGGGATATAAATGTATAAGCATGATACAGTGTTATGGGCTTCAGTATAAGGACAAGAGGGAAGTGAAATAGCTCATAACTGAAGGAAGTCAAAAAAACCCAATAAACCCCCCGCTTCTATCTGTAACTGATGCCGTCCTTTCCATGTCCCTGGTCCAAGTAATGAACGCTTAGAACATTCTAGTGGGTGCTGACATCAACCCATGACCCTTGCTGACTCCCTCCAAGTCACTGTGTGTGATAAGAGCTCACCTCAGCATGCACACCCACGATGTTCCTCTCCTGCAATGAGGTCCAATATTCTCAGGACAAAAGCCGACTTAACACAGCCCCCCAGGGTCACGGCATGGGCCAACCTCTCTGCCCCTCTGCTCATCTACTGCAGGCCTTTGCACAAACTGTCCCTCGGCCAGGCATTCCCTCCTCCTCACCCCTCAGGTCGCATCTTAAATGTCCCCCACTTTGTGAGCATATAAGACCCCCTACCATAGACTGTGCCGGCCACCTGGATCTCCCCATGACACTCATCACCCAATAATCTTCACGAGCACATATCTGCTCCTCTCCCACTCTGGCTGGGCGATGCAGGCCACGGTGACACACACGTCGTCTGTTTTGTTCACCGCTCTGTCCCTGGTGGGAAAGGCAGCCGTTATCAGATGGCACCAAATATTTGTCAAATGGATGAATACATGAGTGGGTGAGGAGGAAGAAGCCACTGGGTAAGCAAGCACTTTCGGTGGGTGGGATTTTAACGGAAGGTAACAGAGCAGAGGGATGGGGTCTCCCCCGGTGACAGGTGGAAAGTTCCACATGTGTTCTGGGAAAACCCATCTCCTGACTAGGCTGGAATGTGTAAAGTTCACGGGGGTCAGTGAACTTGGGCTGGGGGAGCGGGCGGCGACTCCATTTTCGCTGACCTTTCACTGAATTCCATTAGAAATACAGGCAACAAACGTTTGTGGAATTAGCAGAACCTTGAGATTTTCACCCATGGAAACGACAGGCATTTTCCTCTCATGTTACAGACGGTCTCTGGCACTTTCCAATACTGCTGACACTCACGGCTACTTGGAAACGACGGTAGTGGTTAAAGCCACTGCTGCATCCTATTATTTAAAATGTTTAAAAAGCACATATTAAAGAATAAAAAAGCAAGCCTCAAAGAGGTGTCCGCACACCTATGTTCACAGAAGCACTACTGACGACAGTCAGACAGCGTAAGGGACTCCAACGTCCCTCAGCAAAACGTGGTACATACACTCAACAGAATACTACTCAGCCTTAAAAAGCAGGGGAATTCTGACTCCTGTTACAACACAGACCAACCTTGAGGATACTGTGCTCAGTGAAACAAGCCAGTCACACAAAGACAATACTGCAGTGCAGGAGTCCACTTACATGAGGCACCCAGAGCAGCCAAGTCCATAGAGACACAATGTAGGATTGTAGGCACCAGGGGCTGCAGGCAGGGAAGTGGCATTTAGTGGGGGCAGTGTCAGCTGGGGAAGATGAGAAAGTTCTAGAGAGAGAGGGTGGCAACGGCTGCCAGAACATGAATGCACTTAACGCCACAGTCTGTGCACTCAGCATTGAAAAGATGGTTTTACATTATTTCTATTTTACCGTGATTAAAAAGCACGTATTACTATTTGACAAATGAGTTTTGTTTTTAATGTTATGATGACAATACCTCTCATCAGTTCCTCTGCGAGCCTCTCTATTTTGTAATGCATCTGAACATATCCTGAGAAGCCTCAGAGGCCTTTGCCGGACGGCCGAGGTGGGCCCAGGCCTCCGAAAGGAGCTTCAAGGCCCTGGTCTCTGGGAAGGGTGCAGACGGGAAGCTGGACGCTCAGAGACTTGGTCCCCAAGTGTCACCACGTGGGACTCACTGATGTGACAGCCACTTGGCCGCTGGCAGTGTCGGAAGTCCCCTGGGAGGCACCATGAAGGATGGCTAGAGAAGGCGAGGCAGAGCCGGGGCCCAGGGGAAGGGCGCTCGGAGGGGCTTGAAGAGCCAGGATTCCACAATCCCAGGTTCACATGTGATGGTGAAGCAGTGCTTCCAAGCAGGCGGACATCAGGCTGCTTGTGGTCACGGGGAGCATGGGGGGCGGGCAGAGAGGGTGGAACCTTTTCCTGAAGAAGTCTGATGAGCAGGAGAAACGTGGACATGGGGGTCATAAGCTACCAGATCAAGCAAAGGGTTTCAATTTGTCATGCTTTGTGTTTTTAGTGCTAAAGGCGAGTAGAGTCTCTAAAACTCAAGAGGTGAGAGAGACTTTCTTACAAAACCATAGTTTTTTAATAAATCCCAAACCACACGAATTTTTGCTGAGCTAACAAAATTAAGCCCACGTTTTCGGCATGTTCAGAAAACTTTGCTCACAGATGGAAACTCTGAGATGGTCTTTTCCTTTCTCCAAACTGAAAGTGAACAGATGTGATGGAGGCCTTTGGTAAGAGTCACTATTCACAGTGGGAATGGAAAACAGGAATTAGAGGTAGAGGTGTTTCTACTGGAGAAGTTCTCCTGCCCTCCCTAAACCCCACCAGACCCACCTCCGCTGCCCACGGCTTTTCGTCAGAGACAGCCTTCCATGATCAATGAACAATTACCAAAACGATGCTAGTACCGATCACTTTCCCAGGCGCGCCACTGGATCAGGAAGATGACCAGTCCCGACTTCCCACAGTCTGCAGAATGATTAATAAGCAATACAACACAGAAGGGGGTGAGATATAGGGAGCCAGCTGTGGCTCGTGGGGGCCACAAGCAGCTGGGCCTTCACTCCCCATGCATCGCTCTGCTCACCTTGATGGGCCACCAGAGTGTCCAGCTGCTCTGCTGACTGTCCTACGCAGACTGTCCTATTCCATAAGCCCGCATCCAACCTTCTCATCAGAGGCCCAGCCAGTCCATGCCCATGCCCGGCGGCTGGAGCCCATCCGAGACCACCCACTTGGGTGGGCACGCAGCAGCTCCACCACGGTGCAAAATTCTACCAGATAGCACTGAGGCAGGCTACCTCCACGCAATCCTTCCAGGCTATCCTAGCTTATGCCCCGGCCCACTGGTTTCTAAAAACCAAACTCATTCGTTCAGTCACCTCTTGAGCAGAAAGCCTTATCTAAAGCAGATGGCATGAGGGTGCTGTGAAGAGTGGTGGTGGGTGTGAAGCAGAGAGAAGGGAGGTCATCACTGGCCACTGAGCCCCCCACCCCAAGCACCCATTCCCTGTTGTCTCTTCCATCATCTTCATCACCGCCTCTGGCTTCCTTTGAATGAAGACCCTTGCATCCTTAGAAAACCAAGACCATCACATCAGGTCAACTCTTGGTAAAACTTTTCAGACGAAATCACCTTTTTTCTGCTTCCAAAATTCTTTGTGGTTACTGCCTTCCCATCTGTCTCCAAAAAAAAGGTCCCTATTCCTCCTTTGCCAAGGAGAACCTCTGCACAGTCCTCCTCCTGTAAGGAACAGTCCCTGCCACCACCCCGCATCCTCTCTCTTGAATACCTTGCTTCCTGTTAGCTTTTACTCAACCACCACGTCTCTCCCTCTGGAACCTCCACCACCCACACTAGGCTCCCCGCCAAAGGCTGTTGCCCTCTTCCCTTACCTTCAAGGCCTGTGCTCTCCAAGGAGGCGGCCCACCACCTCCACCCCATCGCCAGCCATTATCCCACTCACTCCACCTTCAGCCCCCTGCTCCCACACACAGATGCCAACTCGGATTCCCGTGTCATCCACGGCCTGCTGCCTCTGGGTTCCCTGGCTTCCCCTCCAGCCTCTCCTCGCTCCTGGGGCTCTGGGGACCCGTTCCCTTACAGCTGCCCTTCTGGGAGGGCGCCCCCTCGTTCCTGCCAGTGGCCCAGGCCATTTCGTCAGCCATCAGCCAGTGACTTCAAATTCCCATCTCCAGAGCTCCCAAGGCACTTCTGCCACCTGTGCTGTCAATGAAAACAAACCTACCATTGTGCTCTCTATCTAACCTGCAGTCCCTCTTGGGGTCAAAGATCTGTTCTACTTATTGTAGAATAGGATAGGAGTCACTCAATAAATAGCTAATAAACCCAGTCCACTGGTCCTTGGCATAAAAGTGTGATGTCTTATTTGGGTCTTGCATACACGTTTTCCAGTTTGTGGTTACATAAAGGGAAAGTGTCGGAGAAGAAACTGTTTAGAGAAGCAAGAAATGGAACCCAGGGACAGATCAAACAGCTCCGAGACAAAGCAAGATTACAGCAATCGGCCCCACCCATCAACTCCAACAACCCAAATCCTGTAAACCTCTGCTCCCACCAAGAAAGATCCTAGACCAAGGAGATCAAAGGGCCATGTGCAATCTCTTCACTGAGTTATTTTTAAATCTCATCAGAGTAGGGCAGGAGAAACCAGAGATTTTCCCCTCTACAATTTCCAGCAGCTTTTAAAGTAGGTTATAGCATGAAAAAGGATCTGGGCTACCAGTGTTAGTTTTTAAATTCTGGCTCATTTTTATCCTTTCTCTTCCCAACCCCCTCTCCATGCCACTTCCCCACCCAGAAGAGGCAATGCCTCTAGCCTATTTTAATAATGCTTTGAGAAGTCAGGAAAATGGAAGAAATGCAAAGGTAAGGCACTCACCCAAATACCAAGGCTAATGCAATACTTTGCTTTCCTACTATGTACATCAAACGAAACAAGTTTAAAAAAGAAACCTTCAGATTAAAGCAACCTCCAAGTTACAAATGGGATACGGCCGCAGTCTTTATTTGTCTCTCCGTCAGATATGTTTTTCTCCTAGAAACAATGCTATACAAATATGGCCAAGTTCCTAGCTCATCCAGAATGGCCTTGCAAAGCCCACAAACATAACTGACCTGTCAATTAGCCATGAAAAAGTATGACACCAAATATGTGGCGATTGTACCTTGCGGCACTGTGCACTTCAAGCATGAATAATGTTTTTTCTGGGCAGGGGTGGGGGGAATGGAGTTTTCCCAGGTATAGGGTACCAGCTCCCACAGGCTAGAGAGAAATCCACAGATATCTCCTTTTCATGTTCTCAGCCTTGTCCAGGCTTTAGGAAAACCAACAATCAGATAGAGCGGATAAAGAGTCAGGAAATGGGACATTGCCCTTGTAAATGAAACCAGCATTCCACAGCAGGTGCTACAGTGATTGATCATTAAGCATCAGGAAACTGAAGACAACAGTCCATGTCCATCCCAGCTCTGGCACTTGCCAGCAGTGGGCCCTGCCTTACGACTCCACCGGGACCAGTCATGCCATGTGGCTGCCACCCTGTTCTATGGTGGGGGTGGGGCATCTTCAGGCATGGTGACTCTGCAAGGCAAACAATTCCCAGGCAGGAGCTTAGCTGCAGACTTTGCCTACAAACACTCCCGACCTCTGGCTGACTGGAGCAGGAAAAGCAGAACATTAACAAAGGTCTCTTCTGGATGACCTCTCTTCTGCCATGCACAGGGGAGCCCCAACCCTCTCGTTTTATGCAGTAGTGCTGCTGCGCTCTGACAATGCCAGCACCAATCCCTTCCCATCCTGTGATACAAACAACTGGTAAGACTTAACGTAGTTT